>CM060948.1:245171195-245261195 GCA_030765055.1 Mantis religiosa
AAGAGGTCCCGAGTTCGAATCTCTGTCAGGGTGTTACATGAATAAGGCTTTTTCGGGGTTTTCCCTTATCCTGAAAAACGACATTTGAGCACCATTTCACCCATTACATTCATCGTCCGATGTGACTTAACGTTGGAGGACGTAAATTACAAGGGGGGGGGGTTCTGCATCAGCTACAGTCTTGATAGCTGTGAGATTGTATTTCCTCTTGAGCTCACGTGCTGAAAGTTTATATACGAAGTGTCATGAGTTGGCTTCATCCGTAGTACTACAAGTGTTCTTCCAAGAAGTTCATTTACTCATACTCAATGGCTGCCGGTAGTTCCGGTTGGCTTCCCAGGTACCTGTTTTTCCTCTGCTGCCTTAGTTTTTCGTTATTTGAAGGCTCTTTAATAACTTCGCCGGAGACGTTTACTCTCTTCCTCATTATAGCCAATTCAGAATTCCACCACGGTACAGCTTTCCCTTTGTGCTTCTTAGTTTTTGATCTACTTAGGTGAGTTCCCCATTATACCTATGCCTTAACTATGCAAGTATGGCATCGCTGAATTAGTTGTTCTATCTGTATAGCTTTCGATAGTTTTAACTAGTTCTTTATGTAAGTCCTCCCCAGATTTGTGACTACTAAACATTCTTAAGCTTTGCCTCTAAACGCGTGCCATATATTGCGTAGTCCTTTTCTTTATGTATTTTATTCCTTGAAGGTGTTTATGTATTTTTTGAGTTCTGCTTTCGTACTTGAAGGATAATATTTTGTAGTCTGAGCAGCTTTCTTCCGCTCCACAACTCCATTCTGCTATGTGAGCAAGGAGGTGACTGCTAGTCATTGTTAAGTCTACCCAGTGCTCTTTCAAAGTTTGCATTTCTATATTTTCCATTGATTATTTGTAGTGATGTAGATGTGAGGTATTTTTTCCAACCTTCTTCTCCGTTCATTACTGATTACATCATGCCACAAAACACTTCTCGGATTTGTATCGGCTGAGATGAGTATGCCGCATTCTTTTGTGTGGTCCAGAGCTGTTTTAGTTTTCTTGTACCTATATCCAGTGGTTTAGTAGATCAGGAATGGGGCGGAACGCCGTTCTGGAAAATATTTTCTCGCTTTAGAATGAAGTAACATTTTCCATTTGGAAATGCTGAATTAATAAGGTGAGTTCCTGTAAATATTTTGTTTACACTAAATCACTGCCATATCCATGTTTCTCTCAAAGTCGAAGTGCATATTGGTAGTAGAGTATAAAACTTTTTCTCTCTATAAGTAAGTCACTTCGATAATCATGCAGTCTTCTCTGAACAATATTATAAGATTAATGTGGCATCAATATTCAACATCGCACTCAAATCGTATTCCTGCTAGTTTATTTCCCAAGTGTGACTCCTATATGCAAGTTATGTCAATACTCTTTACATGTTTTAGATGTATTAAATTATTAGTGGCTGTTTGTAAATGCTACGCATTTATTTAAAAGAGCTTTAGGCTACAAACTTCCATATTAGTAGTCGGTGTTCAGTAGGCACCTTCGTATTGCTGTTTGATCATAAGGTCAGTTCATGTTGTGTTCAAAGTGGTTCACGTCAACAGTATTGTCGTTATTATTATACTTAGCATAAGTAATGCAATTAATGCATTTATCATTTTCTTCTAAACGATCTCCTGAGTACTTTGGGTATGTTTGCTTTCCTTTGCAGTTCTCTGAACCATGATTATATTTAGAACACTTATAGAAGCTTCTAACTGTAATATACTCGTTCGTCCCAGGCACACACATTCCAACTACATTTGAACGTGTGTGTGAGTGGTGTATGTGGAGGTGTGTGGGTGCATATGTAGGTGGATGGATAGGTCTGTCTACGGATGCGTGTATGTGTGTATGTATGTGTTTGTGGGTGTGTATGTGCGTGTGTGTGAGTGTGATTGAGTGTGTGTGGGTTTACATGGTGGGTGGGGAAAATATAAGCTTAGCATAGCAGTTCAGCACTTTCCAAAGATGTGACACAAAGATTTAAAAAATAAAATCCTGGCACCTCAAACTCTCCTTTACATGGAATAAACTTTCGTTTCATTTTAATTTCTCAGAATCAGCTCTAACAATTTTAATTGAATTTTCAAAATTTGATATATTGACATAATAAGTAAAATTGAAATACTTATGAATAAAATGTAAACCTCCCCTTATATGACTGAATTTTGTACCTTTTTTGTATAACAAGGAAGTATTAACAGATTGGTAAAGACCTGTTGCAGGAAAGGCGTACTGCTTCTTATAAACAATTTGTGTTCAATTGTTTTGGAGCTGTAGGTGTTCATGTTACAAGTTTAGAAGATATGGTTTAATTGACCTTCATTTTTCCCTACTTTGTTTTCTTTGAATTGAAAAATCTTCTTACCACGAATAAACATTTAAATATTGATTCCGCATATTAACGCCTTCTTGACTATTTCATAAATGAAACTATTTCTCGAGTAACATGATTTATTATGACGTTATTTTGTTTACTAACGACACTGTCAATTGCCAGCATCTTTTAGATCACAGTAAGTCCACTGACATGGGGCTGTTGCACACTGAAAACCCATTGGTGTGGGGCGGGTTTTAACCTGCTACCTTGGGATCAGTAGGCGAACACCTTAACCACTGAGCCAAGCAAACCACAATAACGTGGAAGAATAACCTTAATATTGTAATATACTGGTCCCTAGAAAAATGAACACCCACCTTAACAAATCGTATCTGTCCCATGTTTTCAGAATTGTATTGGATTATTTGTAGGATATCTAGAATTGCAATTTCTCAAAAAAATGTTGGTATAATCTGGCTCAAACGATAAAGATCCTGCTGTAAACATATGGAAGGGCTAAAAAAGATACAGAGATACTCTAACGAATGCTCTTGGGCTGCTGATTGATGGAGGGAAATTCATGGCGTTTATAGTTCCCGGCGGGAGTGATAATGATCGTATGTGGATGTTTCATCAGCAGAAACAAGAGCTTTTCTAAAAATAAACAAATTTTGCGAGATTTAAGCAACATTGGTACGCCAGAAAAGCAAGAATATTACGCTTATGTTCTACAGACAATTCCTCTACCACGAACTCTTTGGCTTAGAGCAGATGAAGTATTGTATTCCACTCAAAATTCTAATTCAAATTCTACCTTATGTGTTTTGAGACGCCCGGTATAAAAATGACATGTACAGAAAAATATCCATGTGTGTATCTGTGAATAACATAACTCGAAAATGAAATCGCAGATAAATATATGTATTGGTATATCAGATAACTTGCAGGGATGCAGTACACAAATACTGAATAAAATCCCCCATCACGAACTACCCTTGACTTGAAAAAAACTTCTCGTTAGTTTTTAGTTTTTCTCGAAAAGTTCCCCAAAAACTTTTAATAAAGTATTGTATGCTTAAGAATTTTTATGAAAAAGTGTGTATCTTGAATCTCTAGACATAACGTGTGAATTATCTTCATTCTCAATTAAATGTGCGAGGCAATCTAACTACACCAAATATATGTCTCGTTAAAGCACATTGTATATGAGATAAGTTCTGTGAGTGTTTGTGTGTGTGTGTGTGTGTGTGTGTGTGTGTGTGTGTGTGTGTGTGTGAATGAGTGCGTATATGTATGTGTGGTAACATTTTCCAGTTTTCTTCGTTATTGTTTTGAATTTTCAAATAGTCATACCTTTTTTCAGGTTAATAAGTCGCTATTCATTTTTGCTTGTATTTATTCGTGGAACATCCGCTTTTCTAAAATTTTGCATATTGCTTTAGCCTTCTGTATTCTTCTTATATCCACATCTAAATATGTAAATGGTTTAGGAAGATTTACTTCTATTGGTACGGGATCTCGGGGTTGGGAAGCTGCAGTCCTCCAGCAGATGTTGCAGCGTCCTGTCCTTGGTGATGGAGCTGATATTCCGGGTCGAGAAGTCGTCTCAATCTGAGTTTTGTTCAGATTCGGAGTCTCAGGTTGAGCAAATTCTCTAGATGTTACCCAAAGCTGCTACACTCAAACTTACCTCAGGTGCAATCTCTGACGGAAATTTACTGGAACTAATTCACCAAATGAAATGAAAGAATGCTTCAACCTCTTCTTAAATATTCCAATTTTTAATTCTGTATAAGATTAACAAAAACTCGTCGTAACATAAATTAATAAATAACGTTAGAAGGCCGTTTCCTTTACAATATTAAATCGAACATCTTTATAACTTTTCACAATAAAAGTTGAAGTCATGTTCCCTCACGGCTGTCGTCTCTAGCGTTCACACCGAAAATGATTTGCCAGCATCTTCTGCGACGTTACCACTTAGAACGTTTTTGCTTCCTTACTCCACGACATTCCTACCTATAATGACGCTTCCTTTAGCTAATCTAAAATTATTTAAACTATATTAGGTAGTTTACATAACGTTTTCATTAAATCACGTTTAAACAATTTAACACGCAAATACCTTTTCTTCATAAGTTTAGACTACTATTGTCGTCGTTAAACACATTAAAATTATTCATTTTCCTCTTTTTACTATCCAATGAATCATAAATTTATCTTAAATTGTTTCTTAATCACGTTCACCTTCTATTAAAGCTTTTAATAATTTCCAACGAATTGTCTTCTTAATAAATTTAAAATAACAAAATTGAAATACGAGAGTCGGCTAATAACTGGCCACTGGGCCGGTTTAATGGATAACATCATATAGTTTAACTCGAGGCTAGCTTGTATCCATAGTTACAGGTCCATAGATTGTTTAGTTTTTGAATGACAGCATTTTAAACATGCCAAATGTAGAGGCTTCACGAAAATGGAGGATTTGCAAAAACGAGTAGTGGCAGAAGACAATGCAAGAATTACAGAGGTATTAGCCTTCTGAGTTCAATCTATAACTTGTATGCTAGAATCATAAATAAAAGAGTGAAAATAATAGCTGAATCCCCGTTAGGTGAAGAACAAAGTGGTTTCAGGAAAGGAAGATCGACAACAGATAATATTTTCATATTGTAGCAGATACTGGAGAAAAGAAGAGAACATAATCTGCAGACACATATAGCATTTATAGATTTCCAGAAGGCTTTTGATAATGTAGTCCGAGAAAATCTGTGGATCATAATGAAAGAACAAGGCTACCCAAGACATTTGGTAAAGGTGGTGAAAAGTTTATACGAGGACACTAAAATAATTTTAAGATTCAAGACAGAGAAATCAGAAGAAATTGTAACTAACAAAGTAGTCAGACAAGGGTGCCCAATGTCACCGACACTTTTTAACATCTATTTTAATAAAATAATCCAAAATTGGAGACAAAAAATTGACGCAGGCATAAAAGTAGCCCAAGGAAATATTTTAAATATTTTATTATATGCAGATGACGTAGTAATTATACATGAAACAGAAGATGATCTACAACGTTCAATACACCACCTTAACCAAATATGCAAAAGTTTTAATATTGAAATATCAATAGAAAAGTAAAAAATAATGGCAAACTGGGGCAAAATACCAATAAGGTCGAAAATAGTCGTTAATGACAAAGTAGTGGAACAAGTATCCTCCTTTAATTATTTAGGGTGTGAAATCAGCAATGAGAAAGATAAAGATAAGAACAAAAAATTAATGAGATTTCAAACAATTTGTGGATCAATTCACAAAACCCTAAAGAATAAAACAAGATCTGAAACAAAAATAAAATTTTATAACACCATGGCGGTCCCAACGTTACTTTATGGATGTGAAAACTGTTCACCTACACAAAGAACCATCAGCAGAATACAAAGTTGTGAAATGAGATTCTTGTGAAGAACAAAAGGATGTACAAGGGAAGATAGACTCAGAAATGAAAATATAAGAAATGAATTACAAGTGGAAGCTATCACCTCAAGAATGGATAGGTACAGAAGAAGATGGTTTGAACATGTTGGAAGAATGGATGGTACAAGACTGCCAAAAGTAGTTTTCCAATATAGTCCTAAAGGAAAGAGGGAAGTAGGGAGGCCGAGGAAAAGATGAAGGGAGACACTGTGAAGACGGAACAGGCGAGAGCCTAATGCATGAAGTGAAGAAGAAGAAGAAGAAGAAGAAGAAGAAGAAGAAGAAGAAGAAGAAGAAGAAGAAGAAGAAGAAGAAGAAGAAGAAGAAGAAGAAGAAGAAGAAGAAGAAGAAGAAGAAGAAGAAGAAGAAGAAGAAGAAGAAGAAGAAGAAGAAGAAGAAGAAGAAGAAGAAGAAGAAGAAGAAGAAGAAGAAGAAGAAGAAGAAGAAGAAGAAGAAGAAGAAGAAGAAGAAGAAGAAGAAGAAGAAGAAGAAGAAGAAGAAGAAGAAGAAGAAGAAGAAGAAGAAGAAGAAGAAGAAGAAGAAGAAGAAGAAGAAGAAGAAGAAGAAGAGTGATTAAATGCTTCCCTTTAAAAGGCTTGATGCCTAAACAAATCAAGAAGGAAATGGACTCTGCCTCTTCATATACAATGATTAAAAGGCGGGTTGCAGAGTTTAAAACAGGACATACGAGCACTAGTGATGAGCCTCGCTCTGGACGTCCTGTGGAAGTCTTAACTTCAGAGATCATTGAAAATAACCATCGTTTAGTACTGGAAGACCGCAGATTATAGATTTTGGTGATAGCAGATACTACAAACATATCAAAAAAACGTGCAGGGAATATTTTAAGTAATGTTTTGGGCTTCCACAAGGTCTGTGCAAGATGAGTGCTACGTTTGTTGACACCAGATCAAAAGTTGCAAAGAAAAACTGTGTCTTAAGAATTTGGAGCTCTGCTGTAAAAATCCAAGTGAATTTTTGAGACGACTTATTACCATGGATGAAACTTGGATACATCACTTCACTCAAGAAAGTAAATCAGTCAAAACAGTGGATTGCGCCAGGTGAACCAACTCCAAAGAAGGCAAAGTCAATTTTGTCAGCTAACAAGGTTATGGCAAGTGTTTTCTGGGATGCAAAGTATTGATTACTTGGGAAATGATAAAAGTATGACTGATAACTATTACGCAAGCTTGGTGCAAGGTTTGAGTGATGAGGTAAAAAGAAAAAACCTCTTTTAGCAAAGAAAAAGATCTTGTTTCTTCACGACAATACTCCGGGCCATCGTTCAGTCATTGCAATGGGAAAAATGTGTGAATTAATGTTCGAATTGCTTGAAAATCCACTCTGTTCGCCAAATCTAGCACCCTGTTCCCGAACCTCAAAGAATTTCTTGGAAGACGAAGATTTTACAGCAACGGGGAGGTCATTGATGTGGTAAACAGCTATTTTGAGGACCATGATAAATCGCACTGCAGAGATGGTTTAATTAAATTAGAATTCCGATATGACAAATAAATTAGCATTTCTAGAGATTATGTTGAGAAATAGAAAAATTTTAAAGGTTTTATTTATTGCGAGGCCCGGGATTTATCAGCCGGCCATCGTATTAACAATGTTTAGGGGTTTTGATTTAAAAATAACGTTCGCACAATTGATAAGAAGCAGTTTTCTTATGAATAATTTGTAGAAATAGCCATGTAAATGCAACACATTTTTTGACACCTGGATGGAATGATATATTTCCCTGCGTTACACAAATAACTGAGTGAGTAGAAGGTTGTATAATCACTTTTTGCTCTGCGCTGCGCAGTATGAAGACGGAAGTGTATGTATTGACTACAAACGCATCCGAATACGAGGTTTATTAACTAGGAGAGAGAGAAGGGATGGTTTGCTTAATGAATAAAGCATATACAGCAGTGGTTTCCCAAACTTTCCCATCTGGCCTCCACTGTCCAATTCCCAGGCTCTCTGGAGCTTATCCATGTGTTATTTGCTATGTAACGTTTACATTTCAGAAAATGTAGAATAAATGAGACGATTTGAAACTTCAAAGCAGAACACAGCAACTAATTTAACTAATTGGCTGTAACTGCAATATAAAATTAAAGATTTAGTCACATCATATTACTATAAAGAGAGAAATGTATTTCAGAGCGTCCGCTGGTCGTGTTCTTTTTTCTTTCTTTCCTCCAAACTGTTGAAAAGCAGTGTTCTTCGCAATAAACATCTAGGTATGCCCATGTTATAGTGAGAAAATCTGCATGTATATACTGATGTATGTGTTGTTTTAAGCATAAATTGTTGATGGCTATTTCGCAACAAATTTAAAACAATAATTTTGTTTTTCTATAGGAAGTTTGGGATGGGAGCATTTCTTGAACATTCTTCTGTCGCAGCTTGGGAAGGTTCCAGATATGTTTATTTTCTTCAAATGTCCTTTTCTGGATATCATATTTCCAAATAAAAAAATATTTCTAGAAATTTTGGGGGGTGTATACAATACTGCATGTCTATAAAGGTACGTGGTAGAGAAATTAAAAACTGAAGATTTATGAATATATTTTTAAATTATGATTTCAAAATGAAAATATGTTTCCTGTCAAACGCAAATACCATCGAAAAGGTGTGAATTTTATTAATTGATTTTTGTTTTGCTATTGAAAGTACATGCGTTCTATGCAATAAATTAGCATGTGTCAGCCTAACTCCCGGAAAAATATGGTGGCATAGACCTTGAACCAGCCGGTTTCAATGAAGAAGTAGTTTTAGAGGACAACAAGATAATAATAATTAAAGATATTGCAACTCTTGCAAAGGGATACTAACTAAATCAGACTCTTCTACACCACACTTCTTGTGCAGCTAAGCTAGAAATTAAAACCTATTACACACTTTTTTTACTTATTGCCATTCCACGCTATTCACATAAAAGTTTAATTGTTTATCTGTACACTTGCTACTACCACAGCTGCTTTGGCTATCATTTTTATCACTTTAAAGCAATCGCGTCTACAAGCTCCTGTTTTTACGTAAATTTCTCGATGGCTCAAAAAGATATCTTTATTAGTTATTTGTACATTTAATAAATTTTGAACGCTGTCATACTTCAGTTGTCTTCATTCATATGCATGTTACCAAATGGAGAATAACAAACGGATATTCGCATGCCAAAAGTTTTGTTCTCTGAATAGATTACAGATTAAGGAAAATAATTTGCACTGGTGCTTGATGAAAGTCTTGGCACAATAAATAAAGAAAGTGTGACTTCTTTTAGAATTAATTGTTTAATTTTGTAGCCATTCATTATGCGATCAACATTAATATATTTGGAGTTCCAGATTCTCGCATGTAACTGCATCTCCAGCGATTTTATTAATAATATCTACATCGCTCGCTAAAGTTCTATAGATAGATATTTACTCAGAAATTATTGCGAGCAGTTAACACAGTTGTATAACTAGGAGGCTGAGACACATTCAGTTTTCGCAAAACAATTCAAATTACGTTGATCATGAGTTCATTCGAAACGAAGGATATTTCGTTTTTAGACATACAAAAAGTTGCACACAAAAGGTAAGGAGGCAAACATCTTGTATAAAAAATTAATGAATACTTTGTGGTTACTTCAGCCTCTTTGGCATTCTGGACTGCACAGTCCATAAGGCTAAAACGAAAATACATCTTATTGTTTTATTATGTCAATATTACACAATTCTGTTTACAAGATCAAGCATCTCCTGGGTCTTCCCAATGATATTTACACAAAAGGGCATTTAGAATTCCAACATAAGAATTCGCTTCCTAGTATGTCCATAACTACAAAAATAAATTTGGAGGCTATAATAACATATAATATACAGTAGAAAAGGAAGTCATACGAATTCAATATCATAATTCACGACTAAAACTTCAAATAATCCTTGATGTACTGAATCTCTATTATTTTCCATATTATTGTTACTACTACTACTCTACTGCTGCTGCTGCTGCTGCTGCTGCTGCTGCTGCTGCTGCTGCTGCTGCTGCTGCTGCTGCTGCTGCTGCTGCTGCTGCTGCTGCTGCTGCTGCTGATCAAACAATCCGGTTTGGATCACAGCACCAAATATCTAACAATTCACACAAAGCCTCCTAAATTAGAGCGTTTTCTAAGCCATCGTATTAGTTACAGCTGTTGAATTGCCAGGATTGCCACACCAGAAATCCAAGATGCAAATAGATAAATTCATTAGAAATGTTATTACGTAATAATTAATCTTAAATAATAGAACACAGTCGTGCAAACGGTAATGAACAAGTATATGCGTGTGATAATAACGAAAGTTGTATAGTTTAAGAGTACTCTGTTGATTTCCTTCAAGTGTTTTATGAGCTAAACTTCAAAACATATTCAAGTTACGTTTATTGCGTCATCGTTTTCTGACCAAAAGTATATTTTTCATACAAACACAGCTTCCTGCATTCTCTCAGTTTTGCTGACCTCTTCCTTTTCTGGTAATTTTTCTGACCCGAACCTTTTCCTATTTACGATTCCCTCTGTAGTACTTCTTAGAAAGCAGTTTCTTCTCATCCAAGCACCAGCTACTTTATTTATTAATGTTATCATTCGTTATTTCTAAAATATCATCATTATTTACTTATATATTCATTTCACATGTTCCATTCTTCTCAATTGTGCATTTAAATTGCAGCATCCAAATTTCTGAACTAGACCTAGCTATCTTCAAGAGCACACAGAAATTTCCTATATCGAAAACTGTCATTACCGTTCTAAGCTTTAATTCCTGACAACTGATATTACTGCGCATTAAGTATCCCACTTTCCACTACTTAGTCTCCAATTCACATACTTGTTGCATATACTATTTTGGAGGACATACTGTCTGTCTGCCCCTCCTTCCCTGCATCTCACTTCAGATCTTATACCTACATAGCAGCTTGAAGAAAATTTGACGGCATATTTTAAATTTGTTTGAACTTAGCAGAGGGTAGCTTTATAGCCTTCAAATCAAGGTTGCAACTAAATAATTTTCAATTAAGGTAAAACTTTTGAAACTTTGATAGCTAATACAAACTTTGCCATGTAATATACAGATACGTAATTAAGTTGATGGGGGAAATGAACACACAATTTTTAACATTATTTAGTATTTGTTGGATTAGAAGAGGAATACGTCCATGATGGCATTCAAGAACGTAATGCATAAGTGTTTCTATTCCAAACAGAAAATTCCTTCCAAATAAAGATAACTTTCGAGACTGATCCCCGAAAGTTCAGGGTATACATTTTATCCTGCACATATCTTATGCATAAGTTCAAATGGCTACCGATGTACCTCGTGCTGACCGTGAACCCATAGCTGGAATCAGTACATGTACTGCCAAAATCCCAGTAAAATCATGGATACGGGAAATACATCAATTCGACCCTGGGCAAGAAAGTGGCAGGAAATTGTCCACAGATCCATGCAACACTATTTGAAGATCTCTCGTGCGATTGGAAAGAAGATAAATAAGGAAAGTATTTGCATTAATTCTCTGAACACCGTCACTTCAGGAAACAGAGTAGGTCTCCACAAAGACGAAATCATCCGTAGAATGCACCTAGGAGAAGAGGAAAAATGGCACAAAAAGATAAACTTACTCTTTTTATAACCAGAGAAGATCTGAGAATCCTAATACTGAATCCAGAGTTCTGCAGCTATTTCAGGAAAGAGACCTTGAGAATCAGTTAAGGGATCCTTTCCAAAATTAAGGGTAGCTTGGTGTAGATGTATTTTCTGAAAAATCTTACTGTCCATCATTAAAAGATTCTGAACTTAAATACGAAAGTTCATATTTAGCCGACATTTCTTTCTGAGCTAAGTGCTTTACAGACGCATGCAAAAGCTCAAAGATACTTATTTTGGGTATCAAGATATATATATATATATATATATATATATATATATATATATATATATATTCTTATTGGGTATTAATGCGTTTTTCCTCTGGATTTGGAATATTTCGTTAAAACACAATACTTTTACTGTAAACCAAATAAAGTGGTGGGTAAAGTAAAAAATAATGGTTACACTTTCAAAATATTGATGTGTTACACTCACATTACTTTAGATTCAGATTGCAACACTTTGTAACATAGTTAAGGGGAACGGAAAGGTAACTCTATGAGACAGGATTGCCAGCAGATGACGTAATCTACCATCACAAATGAATATTTGGCCTTGCAAAGCTTTTATGTAGCTAAATTTTATCATATCCACATGAATGGTTGCCAGACTCCTGTCTTGTGTACGGGAATAGCCCGTGAAGTTATGCATGAAGTTAGCATGAAGTTCACAATGTTTTCTTCGGATACTCGCGACAAAGAACTTGACTGGCGGAAGTGCAATAAATTCACTGGTGGATTATGAACAGTCGCTACACGATCGTCCTCTGAGAGGCAGCACTTCTGTATACCCAAGATGATGACCACAAGACGCACCCAGATATATAATGACGTTGAACTTCAGCACAATTTGAATACTCAGCAACCTTTGCAACCATCTACTATCATCTGTCTGGCAACATTCTACGTAAGTCACATTTTTATTATTGTCTCTTAAATAACTGAAGAAATATTTTATGGATCATGCAGTCTATCGTTGTTTTCCCTGAGATAATTGCAAAAAAAATTAAATGTCACTTTAACAATTCTTATAGATTAAGTGCACTTTAGCAGCGATGTAAAATTTGTAGCTTTGGCTACATTTAGCCTTTTTTGAAACAAACTACTGAAAGCATTTACAAATATTTTACATAATTATTGAGTCAATTTTTGTGTTCAGTCATTTCTTATCATTTTCTTTATCTAATATTAAATTTAAATCACTAAAACATCAGAGGTATGTTGATTCAATGTCTCATACTTTACTGATAAGTTAATCCATAAGGAAGATCATTATTTACGATCTCTCGCATCAAAATTTACACACCAGAGTTGTGGAGATGGTGAGGAAGTTCTGTTGTAGTGGGGCGTTTATAAGTTCCGAGTTAGAATATGGTCGGATAAATATGTATTACTTAAAATTTGTATGGCTGATGGTGATGAATCTACATGCTATTTTTCTCTTTAAAGTTATTCTTAGCATAACTATAATACTCGTGAGATTCTGTGATGAAAAGCTAAACTATCATTCCTGAATGAAAGAATTTTTTTTTAAAGTTGGGAAAATTATTTTACAGAAATCCGTGCCATCTCTCTCAGAAACCTAATTTGCACCAATTTTTTCTTTCTGACACTCACTTGTAAGCATATTTTATCACTAGGAGTTGGCAACACTGGCACTTAGGTTCGGTTTATGAACTTGAAATAAACCCCTGTTAGATGTTATTTCTTGTTCAGTCGTTAAATTGGGTTGTACTAAGGTGCGTTGCAAAATGATACAACTATCCCGATTTTCAGCTGTAGCACGACATGTACCTAATGAATTGGCATGGATATATCTAATGCAACACAGATGAGTGCAACTTATTCATGGCAATCGACGGAAACATTTCACCCCTTTGCCTTAGTAAACCACTTGATCATTCGACTGTTGCAATGTGATACAACCATGCTTTGTGCCCACCTCTTCCTGTTTCATCCACTTATGATAGTAGCCTCAGAGGGCGTATGTCTATTGAGTGGGCTATTTACAAAGCTGCACACCAATATTCGACGTGAGTAGTGGTGCAGGAAGCGCTCAGGAAAATGATACGTCAACCAGCGTTATCAGGTGAGGAGAAATGGCAAATGATCGCTTATAACAAGGAAGGTTTGTTATCTAGAGAAATAGCAAGAAGAATTCAGAGCTCTCCTTCCATTATGAACAATTATTTGCGCCTTTGGACGAATTATGGCACGAAGAAGTCCTCTGGAAGACCACGGAAACTTACACGCAGGCAGAAGAGAAGTGTGATAAAAAATCAAGTGCAGGTGGAACATCTCTGGGAAGACTGGCTCAAGGTCCAAACATTCACGTTTACAAGTCTACGCTATCCCGAATGATAGCCAGGAAGAACTTCATGTTGTACAAGAAAAAGAAACAACAGCCTCGGCTTACTGACATGCATAAGAAAAGACGGATATCCTGTGCAAAGGAACATGACACCTGGAAAGCCCAATGGAAGCAAGAAGTGTTCAGTGATGAAAAAAAAATTCAATTTAGATGGAGCAGATGGAGCAGCTTACTATTGGAATGATTTGCGGAAAGAAGAACAGATATTTTCCAAACGGCAGCAAGGAGGAGGTTCATGAATGGTTTGCTCTGGGTTTGGTTATCGTGGCACAACAAAGCTTGCTTTCACATTGGGTCAAATGAAAGCAACTAACTACCAAGACCTACCGGATGTTCATCTTTTCCCTTTTGGGGAAGCAATTGGAGGTCCATGTTGGATGTTCCGTCAGGACAATGCTAGTATTCACACTGCAAACTTCACCTGGGAATAGTTTCTACAGAATATTGTGCGTTTAATGGACTGGCCAGGAATTCGCCAGAGCTGAACGCCATTGAGAGACTATGGGGTATATTATGCCGCTCAGTGTAAGCTGATGGCAAATAGCATTCAAATATCGTAGAGTTGAAAGCTGCCCTCATATCTGCTTGGGAAAACATGAAGCTGTCCACGCTCCAGAAAATTATACACAGCATGTGTGTTCGTGTTTTCAAGGTTGTGCTCAAACAAGGCTCCTACACTGACTATTGAGGTAAAGTGATTGTATCATTTTGCAACATTAGAAATGTGGTAAGCATTGATTTATATCTGAGTTCTTGACACTGTGCAGTTTGTGACCCAAATATGCATTTCATAATGTTAAAATATATCTAATAAATACCTGAATCATGTGTATAAGTTTTCAGTTACATATTTACCTATCCTTTCTGTTACCACACAGGTGGTTATATCATTTTGCAACGCACCTTATAACCACGGAATAAGTTGTCCGACACTTTCCTGCAGAAATGATTTAATCAGTGTAAAAAATGGTTGCTTGGGTACTGGACACAAACTTTTCCGACATAAATGATAAATACTTTCATGTGCTTTCACAACCAAAGAGTATAATATACATAGCAGAGCTGAAGCGAAAAGAACCCACAATAGTAAGATTCATGCTGAGAAATGCTGCATTGTGAGTGAGTGAGTGAGTAAGTGAGTGAGTGAGTGAGTGAGTGAGTGAGTGAGTGAGTGAGTGAGTGAGTGAGTGAGTGAGTGAGTGAGTGAGTGAGTGAGTGAGTGAGTGAGTAGTGGGTGAGTGAGAGAGAGGTTTAAGAGTCGTCCATAGCTAGGTGATTTAGCTTGAAGTTAAAAGTTAAAAAATTGTGTGTGCTTAATACCACACGACAGAAGTGAAAACTTAAAAAACTATTCATAATAAATTATTCTTAAAATTATTTTAAAAAATTTAATGTTGACACTCATTCTTGCGCAAAGAGGCCAGTTGCGAGTTAAACATTTCATGCCTTACGCTAAGTGTGCTTGCAAATGAAAATAGTCTGAAAAAACTGAATGACCACGGACTTGCGACCGTGCGAAGAGGGTTATACATAAAGGATGTATAAAGGAAGTAAAATAAAATCACATAATATTCTGTTTTACATGTATTTTATTTTTATATTAAAAGACATACTAGTTAACAATCATTTTTCATAATTTTGTTTCTTGCTGATACACATATTTCATTGCATTCCTATTTTTAATAAAAAAATACAAGTTCATACATATCTTATAACACAATTATATGATATTCATTTGCTTATTTGCATATTTTTTAATATTCGGAAATGTTTTGCTACGTATACAATTAGCAGTTATGGCTGGACGCAGCTAAATCTGAATCTCAGCCTTCCCTGAGAATTTATCTCGCACTTAGTCATCGTCTACATCTCCAACCAATCATTGGAATTCATTTTTTCTCCTTCAAACTCTTGGTGAACTGCTGTTACAAACGCCTGCAAATACCTTTAGGAAGTTATAAGTACTTGGTTCGACTGACAGCCAATTACGAAGATCGTAAAAACTATTTTTGTTGAGAAGCCGTTCAGCACACAAATAACAGGGTTACCGCCGTTGATGTGCTCCAATGAAGCAAACCGCAAGATCTATCATTCAACGGTGCTCTTTATCCAAAGCATGCAGGGCCTCCAGTATTCTGCCGACTTCGCCGAGTTGCCCTGGAGCGTCTGGTCACTGCCCAGACGGAATTTGACACCATACTCCGAGGTGGCGCGGTTGTCAGTCGGAAAGGGCCCGGATATCCAATTTGCACCCAACGTCCCTGCACCACTTATCGCGTTTTGAACGCCTGGACCATCCTGGACCATTACACAGTGAGCATTACCTGGACTTTGTGCACTATTTAGCAGCCTACACCAACCTGTACCCATCGATCTGGTAGGTGCTTACAGCAAGACACCTGTTCTCACCAACGTTAAAAGTGGTGTGGTTCATAAGACCTGAAGAGTACATAGAGCTTAGAGTTGATGACAATTGTCCTCCAGGATAAGGAAACCCCGATAAAACCTTATCCAGGTAAATCACCCTGACCGAGATTCGAAATAGGGACCTCATGAATATAAGGCGGACACCCTACCATCTACACTGAGTTGGACTGCCTGTTGTAATGCCACCATTTTACGGCTTCTCGGACCTCAACCCACTGATCTACTTTTTCCGAAGAAAGATAAGGTCTCACTGCGGTGGCTTTATCCCTTGTATTCCGTCACACAGTTCCCAGCTATAGATCCTACCTCTATGTACATGACAACGTAGACACAGGCGCTCTTTCTCGTGCGAATCCATCACGATGCCATCAACGCCGCTGAATTCGCCAGAGCTCCGTGGGAGGACGCCGAGTTTTCTGGTCTCTGAGCAGCAATCAACAGTCTTCATCTGCAGCAAGTCGTCTTTCTAGGCTTACAAGTGTAATTCTATAGTAACCTGTTCATCAGAAATGTAAAGTCATATTTCGAAGCCTCTTTCCGGTAGCAGATTTTACAATCGCTCCTTGAATTCTCAAACGGGTGGCCGAATACAGCATTAAAGCTTGTCGCACAGCGCTATGTGCGATCCAACTTTCACTAAGTCGATCGCGCATAAACACGCAACTGCCACCCTTGTCAACGCAACAAGATTATGCGCTACAACCACCCTTCTCCTATGGTTCACTTCACCTACTTGCCTGGCGCTTCTTCCACATGAGGATGGACATTTTGGGCTCCCTTCAAACTCTGCGGGCTGACGGTAGTAGTTCAAGCCGGTCAACTACTTCAACCATGGCTGCAGACCTTCCCTCTAGCTGATATCTCTGCAGAGATAGTGGGGAAGATGTTACTCAGGGGCTGTATCGCAAGTTTCGATTACCTTAGATCGTAAACAGGAACCAAGGCTGACAGTTCCGGTCGAGCACTTCCACATTGTGACCAAGCTGTGCGGCGTGCATTGCCTCCATCGATGGGCTATACCCCTAGTCCAATATGATTAAGCGCTCCCATCACAAAATCATTGGAGTCTTGATCTTACATGCCACTCTAACACCAAATGGACCAACCCCTTACTTGTCGCCCTCTTCGGATTTTGCAGCACAATCAAAGCGCAATTTCAGTCGTCAGCGACAGATCTCGATAACGCCGAACCACTCTTCTTCCCGGGGAGTTCTTCACTACTCATCCAGATAACATACTATCACTGGTCGATCTGATTAAGGTGCTCGACGGGCCATGCAGAAACTTAAACCTCTTCATTCTAAACTATTTCTATATAACTAGACTAGACATTCTCAGAACAGTCCTTTTTATTGCTTTTATTTATTTGCATACTTACACTTTTGTCAAAGAGGAAAGTGTTATTCACATTTTCTCCTTTGATCATCCAAAGAACATAGAGTAGCAACCTCTTCAAAACTCTTAACTATCGCATATTTCGGCCCGCCTCGTAGCGTAGATGGTAGCATGTCTGCCTCACGTTCCAGAGGTCCCGAGTTTGAATCTCGATCAGGGTGAGCTACATCCGGGGTTTTCCATTATCCTGATAGCCGAATGTCGCGTAACTCTAAGCTCCATGGACCCCGGACGCATTGAGCATCATTTCGCCCATTTCATTCGTCGTCCGATAAGACTAAATGTTGGAGGACGTTAATTACCTCCCCTCCCTCCCCCCTATCGCATATTTACTGTATAAACGAACGAAATGTATAAACCATGATCTGAAAAACATTTGTTACTGAGTTACCAGAAAACGTTGAACGGTTATAAAAGAATTCTTCGGCTGCGATGCAAGCCCTAAGCTTGTGTACCATGCTCTGCTATAAATTCCTGGACGACTTCCTATTTGGTCAAATCCAGTATAAATGCGTTCTCTCATAGTGTCGGTATCCTGTACAGGAGTCTCCGGATGTCCACCACCGGACATCTTTGACAAGTACATCACGCCATCTATTGACAATACGGAGAAAGAGGAAACCACTACAACTTACACTGATCAAGTATCAGCTGATGATAGGAGCAAGAGCTCTTGAAACATGTCCTGTGAATAAACAGTGTGAGTGAAGCAATGTGTCAATATCTTCTCGATTCACTTTTGTACTAAAGCAAATCATATTTTATTTGCTCTTGTAGGGTACAGAACTAGTGCATTTTATGTGATCCAGAAGAGACGTTATGTCGGAAACTTCAATCATTGATATATCGTTTTGTTTCAGAGAGGTGTGTTACCGAAGCTACCTGTGCCGACTTTGGAATCTACCCTGGAGAAGTACTTGGCGACCGTGAAGCCCATCGTCAGTGATGTGCAATTTGAGAGAACCAGAGTCATCGTCAAGAACTTCGGCTCGAGTGGAGGGCAAGGTCCTAGACTGCAGGAGAAACTCCTACAACGTAGAGAACAACTTGACAACTGGGTAAGAACCATTTGCTAAATTGATCGTCGCTTACCTTATACGAAGTTGCAAAAATACATACAATGAAACTTGGATAATGTGAATCTTTTTAATTCGAGCATTCCTGTCACTGTACCCACTCTTCTACAAACTGTTCTTATATATGTTTATTTTTCTATTCATTTCTTATAAGATAAACTTTCATTAGTAAGCATTTACACATGTTAAAGCACACACTAGACTAAGAGTAAAAATAGAGTTTCAAAAAGTAGATCATCATCTAATTATTTTGAAATCGCATGTGGTTTGCACGACCACGAGAAAAAAGTAACTTGGAACAGTGGTTTTAAATACCATTTGAAGAAAGTATATATGACCGTATAAAAATTAAAACTAATAATACAAAATATCTCTAAAATGATTAAGGCCAAAAACGTTTAATTGATAGTGTTTAACGCCAACTATATTTTATTTCTATATTTTATTTATTAACCGATCATACAGATGTCATTAAGGCTGAAGAAAATTTCACAGGTTACTTTCAGAAAAAATCTATATGTACATTTTGTCATCTTAAACATATGCAATTTTAATCAAAATCTTAGTCACTTTTATAATAATCAAATGTAACTAAAAATGTTCATATAAAATTTAATTTGAAGTGCGGAATGTTTTTGGAAAACTTTTGAAACATTCTTTGGAGGATAATTATCACAAATATCAAGTTCGGTATTTAACAGACTCTTTGTTTACGAGCAATGTTCACAGAAAAATATGCATTTATTGAAGTGACCTCAAAAAGTGTGTTTACAGTGAGATCTCTACGTCGAATTTTTTGATGGAATTAAGTAACTCCTCTAATGTACAGGTGAATGTAAGATGAGAGTTTGAAGGTTTCACTCCAGGCAAAGATGTGCGATCATGTACATACATCCTGTTGAGACAAGAGGTGGTGTTGGTGTCGTCTTGCTGGGGACTTATCAGTTTATAATAATATTTAAAATTCGCAAAATGTGCATTAATTGCATGTTTACATATAAATAATATAATTATACATATAACTTTGTCTTTTCGATCTGCTTTAGTTCAATGTGCCACTTTTGATGTTTCAGTTCACTATCTCTCTCTATTTTCACCACAACAATGGTTTTTCATTGACACTGCTCTCCCCCCGGCAAACCTTCACATATCTGTTGCACTGCCTCCAACACAACGCGCACACGCACTCCTCGCCCGGATCATGGTGTCTTTTCTCCTTACAAACCAAATAGTGGAAACCATGTGTTGCGTGTCTTGTTACAAAATGTCTTATTTCATATTTTGGGCCCTTCCAGTCTGCCTTGGTCATTGCGTCTGTGCTGTAGAAATCTTCCCTGATTTCTGTTTCCTTCATTGATGTTCCTTTACAATTTCATCGTACGCCTCTGTTGCCGGAAAGAGCAATGACTTGTCAGTTTAAGGTTTAGCTTTAGGTATAACCAACAATGCCCAACCTTGTGTCATGAGCATAGCTGACGAGACGTGAACTGAAATCAGTTGATTCTTCTTGTTCAGTCATGGCCTAGTGAACTAAAATTGCTGTCGTCTGAAACATCCATATTCCAAACAAACAAATAAATTGCCCGTTGAACCCGACAAGGTACAATTGATATACAATGTTAGCCATTTTAAGATAACTCTGATTCTCGTGTAGCCTATCCTGTTAGCCATCCTTACGAACTAAATATATCACCTTGTCTCTTTACTCTACCTCCTCTGTGTGCAAGAAGCATTTCCCCTTACTCACTCCGGTAAACCAAGCTTTAAGGAGGTTTGTTTTTGAGTCTCATGAATGAGTCATAGCGCAGCTAACAGTAGGTGCAGGCAAATCGGTCTTCTCCTCTTTCGTATAAGATTGGGTATCACTGTATATCACTAAATGTAGGGGAAGCAACCTAAGGGCTGTTTCAAGAGTTCAAAATAAATGGCGTTACACTAAACTGAAGTACTGCCAACCTTACATTGAGAACTACTAGTTTCAAGTCTCCCAATAAATACTTATCAGCAATATCTTGTGCCGGGAAGTGGTTTAATTCAGAAGTGGTTTAGGTGTTCACGTGTTCCTGTACTCGTACATAGCAACCCCTCATGGACAATGTATTTCCTAAGCAATACTGACAAATAATGCTGCTCTGAAGCAACCCTTCTGAATTAATCAATATCCCAGCCCTAAATATGGTGTGAATTTAGTGAAATATTGTGTTGTTAAAACAGCAATTACAAAGCAATGAACACTTATTTATACACTAATTTTACAGTGTAAACGTCCACGTAGAACACAATGACGTCTAGGCAACCACGGATAATTCCTACTAAATTCAGCGGTGTACATACATGAAACATTATGCATGAGTCACCAATCTAACAGCCATAATTAACACCAGTTATGCCCTGTGTGAAACGTGAGGTGAATTTTAGAAGCAGTTTACGATATTGTTGCCAACTGAAAACATGATAGTGGGAAATATGTTGGTGAATTTCTGTAGCTTGTGTGGCTGCTTGGATGGTGCAGGTCCGAGTAGTCAAGAAATACCCTACTCAAACACGCGATCGCATGTTCCAATGTGAAACGTTGTTGGATAAAATATAGGTCACCTGGTAATTTCTTTAACTCTTTTCTGAAAAGGTTAATTGGGCATAGGGAAACTCGATTAGTGCATGCGATTACATTGCCACTTCATAAACGTATTACATATTCATATGCCTATAAATACACAGTGTTCATTTTTATCTGATTTTACCGCGCAAAATTTGACGTCATCAATAGAATCGTTGATGGAGCGAGTTTATATACGATTCCTCTAGAGGCTTGTGATCCTATTTGACGTGTTGACAGCAGCTTTGAGGCCTCCCTCTACCGGCAGATAAATATACTATTTGAAAGGTGAGTCTGCCCGCGTAATATAAAGGTGCGTAATTTCGTCTGGTGCGTAGATAGGATAACTGTTTATAAAAACTATTTACTGCAATGCTATGCACTCAAAGTTAATTATGCAGCCATAAAAGTATACTATAGAATATACGAAATGATAAGTCAATTAACACTTATTTCACAATCAAAGTCTGTTTTTATGTTATAGTAGACATACATGCATATTGTAAACCTGTCACATAAAATAGAAATATTTCAATTTGATCTCAATTCTTTTCTATAGCCCACAGTTTCCTCACAATGAAACTTCATTACAAACCAGAAAAATTAGCACAACATGTTTTAGGAATGATTAGTGTTACAATATGTACAAAGCTTTTATCCAAGTCTAAACAAGAAAATATGTCTAGTACATAGTCTTATGTGACCATTTTCTTATATTTCCTTTCTCTCTTCCCCTTAAACACTGTATTGCGAGAAGGTATGTTTGAGGCCTTTCTTTCATAACATGTATTGCTTCTAGATTGTGACCAGTCACTTTATAGCGTCCAGTATCTATCTATTTGCGAGTAACGGATCCTGTATCTTGAATATGTTTGATGCACCTATTGTTTTTAAAAGACATAAGGATACCAACATTAATAGACATTTTAATTAAGTATGAGAATGACAAAAAATTTATATCGTATACTGATAAAAGTAAGACGTTTATGTTGCAAACAAAAATATGTCAATTTGACCATACCTGGACACTTTTGCCAATAGTACGCTCTGAGGGACCTGTCTGAATGCTGAATAGCGTTGCATAAACTCCTCTATGCAGCAGCTTAAATTATATTTATATGTCGCACCAATTTTAATTCCCCTACGAAAGTAGCATTCAACCACGAAGACGCGGTGCTCTGTGTTCATATCCAGGGGAAGCTGGTTGTATTAGTCACCAGAACAACCACGCTCAGATATCTGTAATTTGCTTACTGTTCAGCAAAAATTACCGCTTCTTCTCCGTAGAGGGTACTATGATTTCAAGATAGACTTACCAGTTAACTATGACGCCATTCTTGCTCAATCGGAGGGCGGGAAATAACGAATAAAATGAACACCACGTATTTGAGATATCTAAATCGAGCTAGAATTACGTCTGAGTTAGGAAAATGTTTACTTTCTGCACTAGGTAATTACTTATAAGTAAAGAAAAGTCTATAAATGTTTATTATAAAAGGTAGTTCGAAGTCAACTTGAATATTCAGCTGAGATATATCGTAAATTTAGTTTTGGGATGATGCTGTTCGAGGACATAAATATGAATGTTTTTCTTAAAAGGAGGATCTTAAAACGTGTATTTCCGGGATCGATTTTTGTGTAATACAATACTTCCTATACTTCTAGCATACAAAGCAGGTAATAATTCAAATTATCAAGTTACACCCATATTCCACAGGTATATGAATATCAATCAAATTAGTTATTAGCCGAAAATTAGTAAAGGATTAAAATCACTGAAGTGAGCAATTTCAGTACAGAAGGTACAAAGAAAGGAGGGGCATATATTTTTTGTAACATACTCGTACACCTTGCAGCTCTTGCACTTCACAAACTCGATCTTCCTGTAATTATGAAATTCGTTTGATCACCGGCTCGGAAAGTAAATGACATTTTGCTACTCAAGCGTGCACGTGCTACACGATTACTCTTCCACAAGCATTAGCAACCCTCTTCAGGGCAGCGTGACATCGGATTAATAATAACTACGTACAAACATAACAGCACACGTAATACAAGAGGGGGTAAGTAAGGGAAAACAGACAGACATGACCTTTCTACTATATTGTCTTAACCCGCTCTATTGGGATTAGGTAGAACCCAGATATCTACCACACAAAAGGTTCAAAAAATATTTTAAAAAGTACATATGTGTACCTCAAAATAAACAACAACTCATTTCTCTCCCATCCTTCCCTCTACAAGGTGGAGTGTCTAGTCATGTTGCAATAAGTCTCCACTTGTAAACATGATTCGGGGTA
This sequence comes from Mantis religiosa, assembly GCA_030765055.1. Lineage (NCBI taxonomy): Eukaryota > Metazoa > Arthropoda > Insecta > Mantodea > Mantidae > Mantis > Mantis religiosa. The sequence continues at coordinate 245,194,858 of CM060948.1, forward strand.
GAATCGTGTCCCCCTTTCTTTCATAATGAACTGGAAACTAGTGTTGGTTACATAAATGTGGAAACCTCACAGAAGGAAAATAAATGTGCTGTATTCACATTATTTTCACTACACACCCTTTACAAGCTATTGGATTAGATTGTTCGCAGGGGATTTGATACCTCGACCAGACTGGTCTTTTGTACCTATGCCCAAAGTGGGGCCCCGGAGAGGGGGATGAAGTGAGAGGAGATAGAGGGCGGCAGATCCCAAGGAGTACCTACAGTACAGATGGAGGTGTCCCTACACTTAACTAGATAGAAACTCCCCGGTGGTCCAGGACAATCGACATCCCACTTACCGTGGCCCCGAAACAGTCACGAGGTCGGTTCGGAGACCGGAGGCCGCCTTCCAGGCCCCCCGTCCACAGAGCAAGGAGGACTCCAGGCAGGCTTGCACAACTGGCATCCTGCCAGCCGCGTACCTGAATCGCCCCACAAAGCCGGCTCAGAGACTGGAGTCCGTCCCGCCGGAGGAGAAAGTGTTCACTCGGAGCATATCATCCTGCCATACTACACCGAGACTCCCGCCAACACTTCTACTCCGAAAGAGACCCCCAGATGAGAGATGATATGAAGTGATAATGGAGATGAAATGGAGAAACAGAAAATTCTGGGGATGTAATTAACCTACACAGCATTCGCCTAGCGACCCGGGAAAACCCCCGGAAAACCCATGGGTCAGGGAGGTCGGCCACGGGAATCGAATACGGGCCACAGACGAAACCGCCTGAGCCATCCCGCTCGGTTTACATATTATTCTTATCTGCTTCGTAATAATCCAGAGACAACTATTTGTATAAACCTTTCTATTACATATTTCCATTTAGGTAGTACAATGTGAATAGGAGAACATGATAGGCTTCACTATAATCAAATCCTTTAAGAGCTGGTGATTATGTAACAGCTTTGAAATTTCATTTACTTACATGACCAGGAGAACTTCTCATTTGTAAAAGTATATGTATTTGAAAATTAAAACCAATAGCAAGGAATATCTCAGAAATGCTTAACTCTTCAAAGAAATTTATTGGACATACATTTTCAGTTTCAATGAGATCAACAATTTCTTTATAAAATATCGTGTCTATCTTTTACGGTTGACTAGTTATGCAAAATCCACTATTAATGAAGACTACTACAGGAGTTATTCTCAGAAAATTCAGGCATAATCTAAATTGTTAGGAAAATGTTTTAAACATCTGGTAATTATTCAAAACCGTTAGAGAAATTTTTAGAAAAGAAACATTTTCCATGTAAAGAATAGTTTGGGTGGGAGGATTTTCTTGAAAATCTTCTATTATGATTATATTTTTAAAGGTTGTTCTCTTTTAAAATTAAGTATATATAATATTTAAATAATAAAATACTACATACCCCTAATTAAATTCGTGTAGTAAATCCTGTCGCATGCTTGAAAAATGTTGAAATTGCATAGCAGATTGAGTATATAATCGATTTCTCGTTTTGAGAAATACTATTCACATACATACACAGAGAGAGGGAGAGAGACAAGCGTTTTTTCTAAAACTGCTCTTTTTATTCGGAGAGTCTTAAAACATACATTCTTCCTGGTGAATCCTTGGTATATAATTTTAGATGGAATACAATACTTGATCTTCTTATCCTTCTAGGCACGCAGTAGATCTATATGAGGTGAGATGTCCGCCTACGTAGTCTACCCTTTACCCTTTTATGTAAGCACGTAGCAGAGACAGTAAAAATCCTATGCTCATGGGCCACATTTTCTGATACAAAGCGTGCCTCCTCATAAAATGTCAATAATATACATAGAAACCTGTTTATAATGTTAGGACTAGATATAAATGGAATGGAAGAAGAATCAATGTGAGTTGGGTTTTCTATTTGTCAGGAGATGAGGTTAGCGTGTTATGAAATAAAACCCGAAATAGACCACCAGATACGTGACAAGCTTGTGGTATAACGACCGCGATGTTGTGCGGTCGAGTAGGCGTTGCTCGGGAGGGGAGGTCTCTACGGAGCATGGCGGGTGGCAGCCCAATCAGGGGTAACGGTCCGTCGGCGCAAGCTCTATTACGCTATCCAATGGAAATCTATTTCTCTTACAGAAGCACATTTTTTTTATTCCCCTGCTCACAGTACGTATGTAGACACAGATAATAATCAATGCAATGTTTTGCATTCCAGTGGAGTAAAATAACACAGGCAGCGTGAATGTGGCATAGTTATCCGCTAGAATGGGTAACAAAAGAGGTACGATACAGGATAACTTCCGGCAAACGCTTTACAACCTTTTTTTTAAAAAAAAAGCAATTTACTAGAAGAGCAAAAACACACATATTCCTTTCAGGGACTATTTTATGAACGTAACGGGACATCTAAATGGAAGGTTGGCGAGTAGTGTCAGTAATTATCAATGGAGCATCATAATATTGTAAAAAAAACGTTCACTCATCTAAACCAAGGACTTTCCTCTGCCATTAATAATTATTACAATAACATAAAATCTGATACAAGCTCCCAAGAATTTTTCTACCCATTAAGACTTCACATAATCCCTATATAGCATTGTACTTATATAAAAAAGTGTGTTTCTTCCATTAAGGTCATTTCCTTAAGATACAACTTAACTTTATTACTTACGTACAGTAAACAGATGACGTATGCATTTCGCCCAGAAACATGATTACGAGATTCATCTGGAAATACTGTTTTTCATAAAAATGAAATTTTTGGAACAAGGACCGTGAGTCTTGTCTAGGGGGTAGCTCTATCTGCCTCTGAACAACATAATTAAAAATAGAAAGTCCGAGATATCTCTAAAAGCATTTCACATGTAATATTTTTGGTTCTTGTTGATTTTCTCAAAAAATGAACTAATGATTTGTTATTAAAATCCACCTTTTAAAATATTTTCATGAGAAATGAAATGTAGATGTTAAGTTTAATAACCTCTGTACTCAGAATAACATTTGTATAATTGGGAAACCATAAGAATTTTTTTAAAATTTAGTGCTCCAAAATTAATTCATTTCAGACGATGAATGAAATGGGTGAAATGACACTTAAATGAGTCCAGGTTCAATAGAGATTAGAGTCCTTACATGCGTCTTTCAAGATAAAGGAATACCCCGAGAAAACCTTATCAAGATAACTCACTCCGACCAAGATTTGAACTCAGGATCTATTGAACGTGAGGCAGACATGCTGTCATCTACGCTATCGAGGCGGGCCCGTAAAAGATGACACAATCTTATTGCACAAGACAAATATTTAAATATAGTTAAGCAGATCATTTATATGAAATTAAGTGTTTGTGGTGTCAAACTTTTTCGAAATATTCCTTTTTATTCCTCTGAAATTTTATATGCTTCATACTCCTTTCAGATGGTAAGCTGCTACTCTTTTTTCCCAAAGTATGAGATTTCAACGCCATCAAATAGAGCTCCATATTTAGATGTTCTATACTTAAACAAAGTGTAAAAGTTGGACAAGCTTTTGTAAGAATGGTTTGTAGATAAGGAAGGACAGGAAGTCATGTGTATGCAACAATTCAGAGTTTTATACTTAAATAAACTGAAATTAAGCAATGGCTTGTTTTATACGCACAATTATCAAAGGAAAACTAACTGTATAACGTAAGTCAGAGTTTGTTAATAATGAACCCATGGAGGGGCAAACAAATAGCATAATAGATAAATACATTCCACGTGACAGTTTAAACTGCAAAGGCTCAATGAAGTAACTATGAATATTTCAAAAACTGCTAATGCTACATAAAAATAATTGATATAAATTGTTATCTAGTAAAACTTTGTGCATCTCTAGTGGTTTCATGTTGAACAAAATTGTTCACCAAGAATAGCACTGTTCACAAAAATGTTAATATGCACTTATATCTTATTACTCATTAAACTTTCTTAAATATATTTTTAATCAAAATTGATGAAGCCCTTTTTGAAACTATGATAAATTTGGAAAATGTTTCCATGTATAAATAATATGTGGGAATTTTCTTAACAAAAAGGTTTGGGTGGTATTCTTGTAAAAAACTGAACTTAAACGCCAACTTTGGTATTCAACTGACTATTTTTTTAAATTATGCTTTCACAAATGCACACATACATAGAAACAGAAAGGGAAATTGTAGAAAGTAAATGGTGGTAGATGGGGAAACTACCCCAGCATTCGACTACCAACCAGGGAAAACTACGATAACCCTAAGATCAAAGTGGAGGATCTACAGGGACCCAACCAGGAACCTCCTGAATGTGTTCCTCACGCCAATTTTAAAGACAGTCCCACACCCCAAATTACCCTTAATGTTTTGAAATCTTGTTTTTCATTTTATCAAAATTGGTTTATAAGTTTTCTTCTAAAATATATACATAAGATATTTCCTTTGGAAATAAAATGTATATGTTGAATTTTTTTGGGAACGGCCCGTGAAGTTCTCTTCAACGGTGCGTATCCTGAATCATTCATTTGAATTCACTGATTAAACCTACAAGCTTTACTAAAAGCAAGGAATGTTGTATGGAGCCAAATATAAAGGCTTGCGGCTGAGAGACAGAACAGTGCTGCAAGTTAGTGAGGGATTTCTGCACGAATTGGATCAATACCATAACCCTCTCACCCTCCTGCAGCCAGGTATGTGAGCTGAATTAACTAACAGGCGCTTTGCGATTGATTTCTTTTCTTGCTGTAATTCACTAAATTTCATTTGTGCCGCCGCATTACACCGAAAATGCAGCAACCCACGTACTGTGTTCCTCTCAACTCTAGCGTTTACTGAGAAAGATTGCGGCTAAAGTTTTAATATATCAACAAGGCATACGCCTCTTAGAGAACATACGCTCTTGTAGTAGCAATGCTGAGATGCTGACGTACCGTTACTTTTAATTAAAAAAGTGAATTATTAGATGTTTAAAAAAAACTGTGTTACCCCTTCTTCAACAAACTACTCCTGCAAAAGCTTATCCTTCTATATACATTATTTTAACTGTGATAAAATTTGCATAAAAGATTCTATTGCATATTTACTTGTAGTTATAAAAGAAATAGAGGACTACAGTAGACTTGACCAATAGTCAGATCTTTTAAGAAGTGGTCACTATGTGGGGACTTTGCATGATCAGGAGACAAAATGCAAAACAAAAAGGCTTAACAAACAAACATGCTTCCCATATCAGACAAGTACAAGTATTTGAAATTTTGAAGCAAAAACAAGAAATATCTGGGAAATGGTTAAATTCGCACACAAAACAAATGCATTTTTACTAAACTGTTGCTTTAACGGTATCTGTATTATTTCTGTGGTATATTTTGTCTACCTCTTACCTTGCGGGATGGCTCTGATGGTTTCGTCTGTGGCCCACATTCGGGAGGTCCGAGTTCGATTCCCGTGGCCGACCTACCTGACCCATGGGTCTTTCAGGGGGGGGGGTTCCCAGGTCGCTTAGGCAAATGCTGGATAGCTTAATTATATCCCCCGAATTTCCTGTCCTCCATTTTATCTCCATTATCATTTCATATCATCTCTCATCTGGTAGTTTCTTTCAGCGTAGAAGTGTCGGTGGATATCTCCGCGTTGCATGGCAGGATGATATGCTCCTAGTAAGCACCTCCTCCTTCGGTGGGACGGCCTCCGGTCTCCGGGCCGGCTTAGTGGTCTCTTTCAGGACCATGGTGGGGGGATGGCTGTATTGGCCTCCGGGGAGTTTCCATCTAGTAACATGACGGGACCCTGCCCTCTGCGCTGTCGTGGCTCCTTGTGACGGCCACCCTCCATCTGCTTTCGCCTCATTCTCCCTCCCAAGGGTGCCCACTCGGAGGCATAGGTACAATAGATCAAGTTTGAACTTCCGTGCCGAATCCCCTGTGTAGTATAATGCAGTACAGTGCAGTCTGCTTCTTATGATTTACCAATGATGCAAAAGTCACCCGGAATAAAGAGCTGCAGAGGCTATTCCCAGAAAATTCAAGATATACATTTACTTTGTCACGATAAGGTTTTAAACCCATTTTTGACAAACTCAAAATTTTCTAAAACAAATTCTTGTAAGTCATAGTTTAGCGTGGAGGGATACTTTTTTATATCATCCTGTCGCATCCTTGCAAGATGCTGAATTTAAATATATACCGAGTTTGGTATTTAACGTACATTTTGTTTTTGAATTATGCTCTTTACACACATACATTATATACACACGGATATCTTTTTTAATGGTTTTGCAGGTAGAATGCAAAGCTTTATTAGAGAACTGCCAAAAAAAAGGCACAGGTGTATGATGAATTTACGTAACATATGTACATGTATAAAATGCTGTCCAACGTCACGAAACCAAACCTTGTCAATAAAGACCCATTTCTCTAACAAGCTGTAGATCACAAATACATCAACTACGATCTTTTACATATTAGTCACTGAAGATCTAACTTTTTAAGCTTGTAACTATAGTAGCTACAACTATTCAACAATTTATGAAATGACTTTCATCAACTCCTTGAAGTCTCATTCTAACTAAAGTAAAGATTCAGGTTTGTATCTAGTTGTATAAAACTATATAGCTTATCTGAAAATGAGCAATAATCAAATCTCTGTGTGGCATTTTAACTAAACTCCATTGTCATCAAGGATCAACGTATATAGTTAAGTTTTACGGAGATGATATAGAATTGAGAGAAGGCTATTTCCAGCAAGATGGAGCAACGTACCATACATCTAATGACACCATGGAACTTTTAACCGGTTTCTTTGATAATCGAATAATTTCAAAAGGTCTGTGCCTTCCCCCCAGATCCCCTGACCTAACCTCACTGGATTTTTTCTTGTGGGGATATCCAAAACTAGAGTGTACAAGAATAGGCCACGGACAATTGGTATTCTCAAGGAATCCATTCGAACCGAAATAAGTAACATTGGCGAGGATACTCTCCGTAACAATTCAGAGAATATATGAGACGACTGCAAACATGTATTGATGCTGGTGGAGGACACTTCCAACATTTTATCTGAGATGTAAATAGCGTAATTTAATGTCGCAATTGTGTATTATATTCTCCCAAAGTTGCACGTGTATCCTATTATTGGTTCAAAAGTTATAGCCTATTGAAATGGATCAGGTTTATATGGATCGCACTGTATTAAGTAACACGTGTAGCTATAACTTGAAAACAGGTTTCATCAATCCCATGAGATTGTATTCTAACTAAAATCGCGCATCAATAAAGCTCCACTTCTGTAACTATTGCAAATCGTACAATATAGAATTAATTATAAAAATAAACCCACACGATCGCTCAATAAAATATATTTTTTATAATTAGTTATTTAAAATCATACTTATGGAATAAAAAACTATAACAATGTCACAGCTAAACAGTGTACAGTAAAACCTGCCTTAAACGGACCGCTTATATGCCGAAAACCTGTAAGAACGGAAAATAAATTTCGGAACGGAGTTATTTCCCATGTAATATTATACTGTAAGCCGGAAAACTGCCTAACGCGGAAATGGAAATGTTTTTCGGGAACCGTTTGCCTAAATAACCTGATTAACACGGATTATTTTAGGTGTAATGGGTTATTACAATGTACGCATTTTAAAAGGTGCAGTAATTTTGAGGGCAACTGCACTTGCACCGAAGTTCCATGAACCAATAAGTTATCAACTATAATCCTTGGAGGAAAAGGGAAAACAAACCATTAGCTCTCGCAACTCTCTTCCAACACACATGGTAAGAGTACAACTGTTTTGCAGTGTGTTCATTCTCAGTTTTATTATTACAAGTGATCAAGTACGAGTGGAAGAAAATTGTGAACTTTGGTGATTTTTAAAAACATAATCTGTGTATACAAATTCTGTAAGATGAGTTCTAAACTGGAGGAAAAAAAGTTAAGGTTATTAAAGAACACGAAAGGAACAAACGTCCAGCTAAAGAATTAACTGTGCTGTTTAGAGTGGGGAAATCTCAGACTTGTGAGATTTTGAAAAACAAGAGAAATGGCTAAAGGGAACAGCAGGCCATGTGAAACGCATTACCAAATCTACATATATGACGAGCTAAACCGTGTTGTGTTCGAGTGGTTTGTTAGTGCGCGCGCTAAAGGAATTCCAATATCTGGACTATTGCTTCAGACTCAAGCTTTAGAGACAGCAAGAAAATTAGGCAAAGACAATTTCAGCGCTTCCAGTTGATGGCTCGAGAGTTTCAAACTTCGCCATAACATTGTTTTGAATGCTGTGAGTGGTGAAGCAAATGATCTCGATATGCAGACAGTTGCAGATTGGAAAGGGAAAGTTGAAAGCAAACTAGGCGATAAACTACAATTATTCTATATAAGTTGAAAGTACATAATACATATCAGTCTATTATTTACACTTTATTTTTATATTATTCCTTCACTGTAAACTTGTAGGACTGTTTCGTAGTTTCTTTGTATTCAAACACAACCCTCTGTAAGATGGAAACCTGTGTAAACGGAAAATAAATGCCGGAAAGATCACGTTCCGTTTTAGAGAGGTTTTACTGATTTCAATACTAAATGTATTTTTCTATTTTGGAGGGAAAGTTATGGTTGTATTATTGTTGGATGTTTCAGGCATATGAGTGGTGGCTGAATGACATGTACCTAAACAACCAACTGCCGCTACCAATTAATTCCAACCCCGGAATGGTGTTTCCTCCGAGGACTTTCCGATCGGCCCACGACATGGCCAGATTTGGAGCTCGATTCTTGTCCGGTATCCTCAGTCATAAGGACCTGCTGGATAAGTAAGTTTCACAGGATTTTAAATGAATATAATCTTTATTTATTAGCGTTATCTCTGTGGCCACACGCCTACTGTCCCCCAGTTGTTCTTTTATCACTAAGAAAACCTACATTGTTGTTCTCTTATTGTGCATTCGAAGTTCACTACGATACCATAAATGACAGTTATTTATAACACAAGTTCGGGAAAAAATCTCCTTTATCAGATCGATTGTTTTCTCAAGTACAATGCGATTAAAAATATTAAGCCCTACTTTCACAGTACTTTCTCCACCCACTGCAGTTTATTTTTATTTCGCTTCCACAAACTTTCTTTGAAAAGCTTACTCTTTCGTGTTAATCCAAATAAAGGTTTTCAGCAATATTTAATTACATATTTCGTTAATAAGTACAAGGATAATAAAGTAGACTGAAGCAATTTTAATTTTTTTAAAACGTGGATCACAATATATTGACTTTGAAATTGCATACTCTTTACACGACATCGCCACAGACAAAGAAATGGTGACTTAGCAGTTCAAAAACTGCACCATAAAATTATTGGAAAATTCCAAACACAGTAACATATTCTCAGATATAGATAAAACCATAAAAACTATTTGACAAACATTGTGTATTTTAATGAGATCTAAGGTTTCGTGTAGAAAGTTTTTAATATCTTATGATTTTTTATTTAAGAAAAATTCATCAACATGAAGTGGGGGCTTCACAGTCTCTACAGAAATTCCTAAACATGTATTTTATTATTCAGGTAAATTTGTTAAAATGCCATTAAAATCAAAGCCGTATAGTCGATTTAAGAAAACATAAATAAGGTTTTTATGTAAAAGGTAGTTTGGAGTGCAGGAATTTTGTCTAAATCTTGGTGTTGTGCCCTTAATAAGTCAACTGCTATGTTACGACACACAAATCTTCCCTATGAAAAATAATGTTATAATCAATCCCAAGTAGAGCTTTTGAGGATCGTTCTAATTTGAGAGATTATGTATAGATCTTAGCGTACATTAATATCACTTTATTGCTGTATTTGTTGACCAAACACAATTGCTGTTCCTTATTTAACAGCATTTCATAATAGTGTAAAGCCTATATGCTGTCTGCGCACCACAAGAAGGCAAGCGGGGCCTGAAGAGGGAGAGGGGTTTGAACTGTTTATCTGCTCTGGTAATGGATCTGTTTACTACGAAGTGAGTCTATGAGAATACATATGAGTCACTTATGCTGCCAGATCTAATGCTCGTTTCAGTAACTGCAGTGATAGGTAATATGCATGGGTGATTTATGTGACAACATTGTGTATTTTACGTGAACCTAGCATCCTTATCATATCCGGATGGCAAGCATAAACATCATGGGGAAAGCCTTGCCTTCCCTTGCCTTCTTGAGTTGGGTGAACAGTACAATATAGTACACTATAAACGTGTGAAAAACATCGCCGATACTAGCAATCTAGCACTGAAGGATTGTATTTTCTCTGTGTAGGCATGCCTTGCCCATCGAGAGAGCTACTTCTAGGGAGAAGGGACAACCGCTGTGTATGGCACAATATTACCGTCTACTATCTTCGTATCGTATCCCGGGAGTACGCAGGGATACATTCTACTCTCGTCTGAATAAAGCAGGGGATGAGACAAACCCGGCACAAGAGAACATTATCGTTGCCTGCAGGAACCAGGTAAGCTTCATTTGAAAAGGTTGCATTCATTTTTTTTTTAATTTACGTCCTTCAACATTAAGTCATACCGAAGGATGAATGGAATGGGTGAAATGATGCTCAAATGAGCCCAGGGTTCATAGAGCTTAGAGTTACCCGACATTCGTCTTTCAGGATAAGGGAAAACCCCGGAAAAGACCTTATCCAAGTAACTCACCCTGACCGAGATTCGAACTCGGGACCTCTTGAACGTGAGGCAGACATGCTACCACCACGCTACCAAGGCGGGCGGTTGCATTCATTCATTTTCTACATTGTGGGGGTATCTTGGGGTTTACAGTCCATATGAAGAAACTCTAAAAGCTTATAAGTTACTAAAATCAGAACACAGTAAAACGTTACGGTGGCCGAGGGATTCAGAAGCACTGCTTGCGCTCATAGGTTCAAGTACAGCAACATTTGTTTTTATGTTATTAGTTTTATGACTATTTGTAAACATAACATTGCATTAGTATATATTTAGGATTAGTTCTAGGCATATCTATGCACACAAAAACATAATTCACCTAAAGCACTTCTAAATAACTAAAGAAATAAATGAAAATAAACTAGATATTCTAAAACTAAAACTCATATAAGCAAACAAAATGAATAATATGTATATGCATCCTTAGCACTTATATATGTCCCCAATCTTCGAGGTATAAATGAAACTAAATCCCTGCAATGACGTGGAAAAGGAGTTTCAGCAATCCAGGGTTCTTGAATTTGAGCTCAAATAGTTACGTTTTAACCTTTGCGCCTTTGGAGGGAAATTCTAATGCAGCTTTCTTTTCACCTCAGCCCACACATTTTCAGTAGGGTTCAAATCTAGTAAATAGAGAGGCCACTCTGATATCCTTCCTTTCTGAGAAACAATTTGAAACCAAATGACATGAGTGGACAGGATCAATTACCCTGTACGAATTTATCATTCCCTCGGGATATCTCATCCTCACAGAGGGAATCAAAATATTCTGAAGTATTACCGCGTACAGTGCACTGTTCAGTGTGTTTCTAAACTTCCACAAACTCACCCAGACCCTTCTTTAACGTCCAGCCCTAACAAGATACACACGACCATGAAGAAATTCTGAAGCTACCTAATTTTGCGTCATAACGGAACCTCTATAAGGTAGACAATGATCTCTCCCTTACGAGTGGAAGAAAATGTCCCTCCGTCTGAGAATATCATATTATTCCAGTCGTGATTGGTATTTTCCTGTGCAAAAGCGAAACAAAAAAAATATCTGTGATCCTCTGTCAGGTGTTGCTTTATAGCTGCCGTTTATCTAAGAACTCCTGTTTCATTTACATGCCGTAACGCTGTTCGGGTTAATTCAAGGTACTGCTAAAGTGCCCTCATTTCAGGACCTGTTTGGACAGTTTTTCTCTGCTACTGCAATTAAAGCTACAACAATTTCGAAACAGGAAAAGCGTCTACTTCCTGAACCAGAATGACGGTGTTCAATCCCTTCCCTGAATAATCTTACCCACCTTGTGCTGCAGAAGCAGTCCTGCACAAGCTACAGCTTCACGCGCAGGAGGACCTACTACATTGACTAGTGTAAGGGGAAAGTTATGTGTCTGTGTTTTTAAGTGCTCGTTCTACCGTTGTCAGAATATGATTCAATTAGAATCTGTTACGGTCTGATATGCACGTCACAAGATTTCGTGTGCAGTTGTGTAGAATAAATCTTTAGAGAAACACTATAACTCTACCGAATGCCCTCTATGAAATGTAGTATATCGAAAATATGTTCCTGATATATATTGATTAGACATAACAAACAGAAGGTAATAACAATTATTTGCTACACGCGAAACCACAGAATTAACTACAATGGTACCTTATGCTTTGCCTCAGTTTTCAGAAGAGATATATGGATTTTATCATGTTTAGTATTGCCCAACAACTTACTTTAGCAGCTACACAACTGTACTGCGTGTGATGTAAACTAGGCACTGTGCCATGTAGGACTTCGAAACATTTCACGTTCGAGGCGTGATTTTTTTTTTTCCACGGTTGTAGCTCCAGTAATATAATAGTTAGTGGTGTCTTATAAAAATGGTATTTCATAAGAAAATCAAGTTCGCTTTAATTTTTTCTATGATTTCATGCGACATATTTGCCAAGAATCTCAGCATTTAATTGGTCACAGGTTCAAATTTCAGCAACGGACAATCTGACTAGGTTCTTTTGTGGTTTGTCTCAGTTGACAAGTTGACCTGGTTGGATACTTTGTACCATAATCCAAACCGAGGGACATGGTTTTGCGATACCTTATGACACTTGCATTTGGGAGGTCCTGGGTTCAATTCCCGTCGGCTGCCTACACCGACATTGGGTTTATCGTGATTTTCCCGGGTCAGTAGGCAAATGCTTTGTTTCTGGCCTATCCAGTTTCCTTTCCATTCTTTCCCTTTCATCCCGTTTCTTTTTCACCTTTCAGGCGTACTACTAGGTTTCGTGGCGTATGGCGGTACCGGGTAGATGGCATGGATGCTTGCTCAAAGAAATGAGCAAGAAATGGATCTTACAAAGAATATTGTCAGGAAAGAGTTGATCAGGGTAATAATAGCCAGGAACATCTGAACATAATTACTTTGTTGGGACAGATGAAACTGGAGATATCAACGCAACAGAAAAGATAAGCTAGGAAGATCACTGAAAAGTAAAAAATTGGCCAGTGATCAAAAATAAATATCTGTAAGGCAGGACAAGATAGCTGATAAATTAGAGAAGAATATTACAGAAACGCAGGTATAAATAGCTAGGGAAATGTCTACAAAATAAGTACAGCCTGCTACTGAAATAAAGATCAGACAGTGCCAGCTAGCAGCTAATATAAATGTCAAAATATAACATATTCGACTTCAGCAAACTAAATTTCAAACATAAACAATGAGTGGTCAGGTATATTTTTAAAAAAGAAATCAGTAACATTGGAGAAAATTCTGCTACAATGAATATGGATGTAAATAATAAAATTAAGAAGGTAAAATCCAACTGTCAGAAAATATCTGATATTGCAGTTAAGGAAATAGCATTTGTATACTATCAGAACTGAAATGTGTGCACAACGACATTTGGTTACTAAAGTAGAACGTAGCCAAAACAAAACAGAAGGAGAAATTGGTAAACAATTAAAATAAACCACAGAATAGGTAAGCAATTTAATAACAAATCGAAGAAATTGCAAGAAGTTGTGGACACACTTCATGTTCGTAATGTACCTGAAAATGTGCATAACAATATGAACAATGACAATGAGGATGTACTAAGTTAAAATGATCTATGATCCATCCGAGTATGTACACACCACAAAAGAGCCTTAAAACGGGCAGTCAACTGGTTGCATATTGTACTATCAGATGATGAAGCTTACAGCAGATTTAGGAATTTGTTTCTTAACGTTACTGGGTACAATTGGTTCAAAATCATATCAGGTAAACAAATACAATTCTAAAGGCAGTTCAATGATGGCCGATTACTTTTTGCGTACCTATAGAAAATGAAGCACGATTGTCTTATCAATTAGATGAGATATCAAAAGATTATTTGCACAGTAATATGCTATTGTTTCAGAAAATTAGGAATAATCTTATATTAATAAAATCTATAGATATTTCAGATGTGATGTAATTGGTAACTGTGTTTCAAACTTAAGAAAGGCAACGCACAAGTAATCGGATACGTCCTCCTAGACCTGATAGAAATAGACTGAAAAGAATGGTAAGGACACTCATTACACGGTACAGAGCAAACAAAGTCAAAGCTACATATACTTTGAGAATGAAAATTCTCGGAGGAAAACAGACACAAATACCTCACAGAATAGCCAATCTTCTGACGATGCAAGAATACGGTAGCAAAACACAAAGTCGCGAAGTGATTGGATGTGAAACACTCGACTTTCATCACCTCAGAGCAACAAGCAATGCACCAGCAAATTGCATGAAGTTTTATAGTAGCAACAGCACCTTTGTGAATAATGAATATTGTGATACATATTCCGAACCAATCTCTCAGGGTCCAGGAGGAACTATCCAACTCCAAGACCGGAAAAACAAGAAAACTCTCAACGGGAACAAGACGGAAAACTCATACCTATCTCTTGCAAATGATACAGTAGAAACGATTGCCAATGACGTTACAATTCCAACGATAACCGGAATGACAATACAGGAAAACTAAACTGAGGTCATGACAGGGCTCCTGGTCGTAACCATGAATCACGTCGTTCCGGGACAGACAATACCTTAAATATGCGTAACAATATAAACCCGGATAGGAAAAGAATAACAAATATGGCATAGATATACAGCTAGAATTATTTAATCCACCGCAAATGAAGCCAGAGATAAATTACACACTCCATAATGCAATGATAGATACCGGTATATAAACATCTGATGCAGCGGGAATGCTTTATGACCTGTCAGTTGAACAGGCACTTGCAATATGTCATTAACTTGTTTTATGAGTGCTGTGATGTAGCAGTTAAAAAGCATAAAAATGGCATCAAATACCAAGTGATGTTAAGTGTGAAAATAGATGAGTGACAAAATTGACTTTTTACTAGTAGCACCTAGACTACAAGCAGATGTGATGTTAGGATCCTAGAGTGAAGCAAGACTGATGATCGAAGGGAAGTAGTGAGAGAAGTAGATAACAATGTAACGTTTTCCATAGTACAGGAGGAATTTCCAGAAGATAAATCATCCGCACTGATGACTGAAAGACAAATATAGAAGAGAAAAAGCAATTTTTGTGGGGTATTTGAATAATTTTAAAACATGATATAATTATTACTAATGAAATTTTGCATACAAATGTTGGGAATAAGTGGGAATTACGAGGGCAGATCAAATATAAACAGTAAATTTTAATATAACTCTGCTGTTTGTAATAATTTTGAGGAGAGACTTTGTCATTATGTTGTTGGGGGTATCTAAGACGGGTTATTGCGCACCACGGAGAACGGGGCTGCGTCATTACGCCATGAGTGAGTAAGAGGTGCACACGTCTATTGCGCAACGCACCATAAAATTTCTTGCAAAAAAAAAAAGGGCAGCAAACCTTCGTAAAATTTGAGACAGCTCCGTTCACAGTTTGGGGAAGAAACACTTTCGAAAACGGGAGTATATGAGTGGGCTAAAAATTTTGTGGCAGAAAGAGAGGCTGTAGAAAATGAACTTCATAGCAAGAGACCGCGGACAAGCATTCCTGCAGACATTGTTGCCATTCGTGACATTATTGAAGAAGATCGGCGCATAAAGATATCCGAAATTGTTTTTTCCCTGGGGATAAGTTTCGGAAGTGTTCAAATAATCATTTCAGATAAATTCCATTACAGAAAATTGTCTGCCAGGTAGGTTTCTCGTCCCTCAACCAGGAACAAAAAACGTTACGTCAGAATGTTTGTCAGAGACACCTTCATCGCTACGAGGAGGGAGAAATTTCTTGAATCGCATTGTGATTTGTGAGAAAACATGGTTGCATCATTACACCCTAGAGTCAAAGCAAGCAAGCATGGAGTGGCGGCGGGGAGACGAAGCAGGTCCGGTCAAGGTCAAAACACGCCCGTCTGAACAGCGGTTTGATAATGACGCAAGTGTACAAGAGTTCTTGGGCAACTTGCTCCGCACGCGTCCTTCTTTCTACACTCCTGGACATGGAAATAAGAACACATTGACGCCGGTGTGTCAGACCCACCATACTTGCTCCGGACACTGCGAGAGGGCTGTACAAACAATGGTCACACGCACGGCACAGCGGACACACCAGGAACCACGGTGTAGGCCGTCGAGTGGCGCTAGCTCCGCAGCGTTTGGGCACCGCCGCCGCCAGTGTCAGCCAGTTTGCCGTGGCATACGGAGCTCCATCGCAGTCTTTAACACTGATAGCTTGCTGCGACAGCGCGGTCGTGAACCGTATGTGCAGTTGACGGACTTTGAGCGAGGGCGTATAGTGGGCATGCGGGAGGCCGGGTAGACGTACCGCCGAATTGCTCAACACGTGGGGCGTGTGGTCTCCACAGTACATGAATGTTGTCGCCAGTGGTCGGCGGAAGCTGCACGTGCCCGTCGACCTGGGACCGGACCGCAGCGACGCACGGATGCACGCCAAGACCGTCGGATCCTACGCAGCGCCGTAGGGGACCGCACCGCCACTTCCCAGCAAATTAGGGACACTGTTGCTCCTGGGGTATCGGCGAGGACCATTCGCAACCGTCTCCATGAAGCTGGGCTACGGTCCCGCGCACCGTTAGGCCGTCTTCCGCTCACGCCCCAACATCGTGCAGCCCGCCTCCAGTGGTGTCGCGACAGGCGTGAATGGAGGGACGAATAGATACGTGTCGTCTTCAGCGATGAGAGTCGCTTCTGCCTTGGTGCCAATGATGGTCGTATGCGTGTTTGGCGCCGTGCAGGTGAGCGCCACAATCAGGACTGCATACGACCGAGGCACACAGGGCCATTACCCGGCATCATGGTGTGGGGAGCGATCTCCTACACTGGCCGTAAACCTCTGGTGATCGTCGAGGGCACACTGAATAGTGCACGGTGCATCCAAACCGTCATCGAACCCATCGTTCTACCATTCCTAGACCGGCAAGGGAACTTGCTGTTCCAACAGGACAATGCACGTCCGCATGCATCCCGTGCCACCCAACGTGCTCTAGAAGATGTAAGTCAACTACCCTGGCCATCAAGATCTCCGGATCTGTTCCCCATTGAGCATGTTTGGGACTGGATGAAACGTCGTCTCACGCGGTCTGCACGTCCGGCACGAACGCTGGTCCAACTGAGGTGCCAGCTGGAAATGGCATGGCAAGCCGTTCCACAGGACTACATCCAGCATCTCTACGATCGTCTCCATGGGAGAATAGCAGCCTGCATTGCTGCGAAAGGTGGATATACAAGGTACTAGTGCCGGCATTGTGCATGCTCTGTTGCCTGTGTCTATGTGTCTATGGTTCTGTCAGTGTGACCATGTGATGTATCTGACCCCAGGAATGTGTCAATAAAGTTTCCCCTTCCTGGGGCAATGAATTCACGGTGTTCTTATTTCAATTTCCAGGAGTGTATAAGGATGGCACAAAAAATTGCCAATTCAACGTAGAAAATGTGTATCGAAGGCAGGATACTATGTAGAAAAGTAATCTGTATATGAGCATTTTTGTTTCTTGATACAATAAATTTAAAAGTAATTCCTGTCTATATTTGATCCGCCCTTGTACAAAGCGCTCCCAACACAATTTCACACAAGAAGATCAATATCACTAGAAAGCTTATATAACATAAAGTAGAGGAAAATAAAAGTCTAGATTTATAAACATGCACATATTTAATAAAATATTTTTACTTCTAAAACTAAATTGACTCACATAATCAGAAAAATTTAAACCAAAAGAAATTGGCGATACACTAGGAAAGCGAAAAGAAAGAAAGAATTTCGCTAGCATATTGATTAAACCTCTTTTTGACAGGTACCCACACATCCATACGTTAGAAAATAAGTATCATTCAATTATTAAGGCCAAAAATATTTTGTTTTTCGCAATGTGCCTTTGGCTTGTTTACGAGTAGCAATACTCCACTGCGAGAGCTTTATAAAATATAGGTGAATGCAAGCACAGTATGTAGAAGAAATCCTTATCTACAACGGTAATTATGAAAACCATCTAGAAAACATAGAATATATCCTAAATAGATATGATAGTATATTTATAGAAAGGTAAGTTTGTAAGTTCAGAACCAAATTTTTGGGTTACTTGATTTCTCAAGAAGAAATAAAATCTGATCCCGAACGTATAAAATCAATCCAAGGAGCCTTTCAGCTAATAATTGGAAGCAACTGAGAGAATTATTAGGAATTTCACAGCATGATAGTAAATGTGGTTTAACATATGCCAAAAAATTGCACCACTGAGACAAATGTTGAAGAAAGAATCCAAGTGGAACTGGGCATTGGAACATCAACAAACTCTTGAAAATTTCAAAATGGTATACACACAAAACAAAATGAAAGTATTAAGAAATTTAAATAGTCATAAGATTTAAAAAATCTTTAATAAAACATAGAATATAGAGATTAAACTGTACATTAGCAATAACATGCAGAAATTGTAGCAAGAAAAATCGCGTGGCTGACACTTATCCCCAAAAGCACACAGAAGAATAAAACTTGAGTACTATATAACTGAAACTGAGAGGTGTTGCTTTTTGTATTCTTTGAAAGGTACCTGAGGACCCTGGGCCCAGGATTTTATGCCGTAGTTCAATTAGATACATCTCCAAATAACTTATATGCCGATAACAAAATGAAGACAAATGACAACTATCGGTGTATATTTTAAATCAAACTTCAGTGGAGTATAATGTAAACAAAGATTATGGCTTTTGGCGTAACTCTATTACATCTAAAACATTATGAAACCGCTTTCAGAAAACAAATATTTCACTCTTATCATCTTTATAATAGTTTTAAATTTGACACAGACGTTGAGATGAACCGGAATGCATTACAAAACATTTGTCGTTCAATTAGAACAGTTTAAAGGAAGGAAGTAGAAGAGAAAAATAAATGAAGCGCTATAAAGTGTTGACTGTGCCTAGGTTCCAAAACAGACGCAACAACACAAAAAGAAAGAAAGCTATTCAGTCTATATTATTGGAACATTACGCAACCAGAGATACCACCAACTGAAAATCATACTAGCCTCAGCCCTACGAAAAAAATCCATAAATAACGTGTATGAAACTTCAATCAATAGCATGATTGATATAGCTTTCAATCCTGAACAAATAACAGACTGTATATTACAACCCATTGTCAGATTTGCGAGCCACGAAAACCAGTAATATAAGGTTCACGAAGTTGAGAAATTAATTTACGAACTCAACATAGACTACTATACGACCTTATACGAGCTTGACCAAATCGAAGTCATGGACATTATGGCTGAAGCCAGAGGAACTTTCCTGGAAAAAGTAGTAAGCTTCCTAAGAACTTCGGAATGAACGCTTTTCAAGAAAATGGGTCTTCTGATACTGGAGGAACCGTTCGAACGTCCTAAGAAATATGTAGTTTACACGTTGTTACATTTTCTGCTATGAACTTTTCAAACATAATTTTTATATTTGTTCTGTTACTGTTATTTTATAATTTAACTGCTTATTATTTTGCTGTCTTTCTTCTTTTCTGTATTTTCCTAAGATTCGTTCGCTTTGTTTTAAAGTTATATTCTTTGCAAACGGGTAACTTCTGTATTTAAGAGAAGAAAATAATTTTAAATCAGTACAGGATGGCTGATGATAAAGTAAAATTAAAGGAACACAATGATAGAAGTCAAATAATTAAAGCAACAAAGAAGATGATTTTTTTTTAATTTTAAATTTACCTCCCCAACGTTAAGTCATATCAGGCAATAAATAATGAAATAGGTGAAATGATGCTCAAATTAGCACAGGGTCCATAGAGGTTAGAGTTACATGACATTCGTATTTTAGGATAAGGGAAAACCCCGGAAACCCCTTATCCAAGTAACTCACCGTAACCGAGATTCGAACTCGGGAACTCTTGAACGTGAGGTACACAAGACATTGAACTGTCAACCAAGTATAGGACAGATTTGGCTAGGCGCAAGAGAAAGCTCGATTTTGGAGGGCCAGGTGAAGAAAAAAGAAGAATTTTCCATACCGCTGAGCCTATTGACATGAGACTGTCGCATTAATGCACACCTAAGACAACCCATCTTAAATGTGAAAATGTTAAAAGAAAAAATTCCAAAAATGTTAAAAAGTTATATTTTCGGGTTTTAAGCGTTTTGTTGTATTGTACCTTCTACTTTCACATTTTGCTTTCAGTACACGAATAACTAGTAACATAACGATGCGATTCTAATACCCGTGCGCCAAGTGCTTTGCATTAGCTCTTAAGTTTTTAAATTACATTTTTCACTACTTTATTTCAACATTTTGCATATTTAAATTGATATGGACGCTGCAAATTGTAACCAATTTTGGTATTTTTTTTCAAACACATTATATTATTATTGTGGAATTAAATATGTTATATGGTAATTGATATAAAACAAGGAAAACATCACATGAACATTTGAGATTTGTTTACAGCTAAATTAATAAACATTTCCAAAATAGTTCAAATCTGTTGGTTCTGTTAAGTTGAATGGTGCTGCAATTTCATTTTGAGCAAGGTATCCTTAAATTCAAAATCTTTTGTAGAACATACAATTCTCTATCGAACAACACAAAACCCATTATCGAAACATTTTATTTTGCACCCAAAATGTTCAATTAAAAAATCACGTCTAAAATTAATCCACCTCGGTAGCGTGTCCGCTTCAAGTTCAAGAGGTCCCGAGTTTGAATCTCGGTCAGGGTGAGTTACCTAAGGTTTTTTCCAGGACTTTCCCTTATCTTGAAATATGTATTCGGGTAACTATAAGCTCTATGGACCCTGGGCTCATTTGAGCATTATTTCACCCATTTCGTTCATTACTCGATATGACGTAACTCTGAAGGATGTAAATTTAAATAAAAAATTCTAAAATTACGATTTAAATCAGATAATCAGGGTGATGTTAGATGAAAACAATTTTACCATATGTTTAACATGTTTCATCACCTGTTATTTTTA
Organism: Mantis religiosa; assembly: GCA_030765055.1. NCBI lineage: Eukaryota > Metazoa > Arthropoda > Insecta > Mantodea > Mantidae > Mantis > Mantis religiosa. Next base: position 245,216,013 of record CM060948.1, read on the forward strand.
GATATATTTATGTCGTTTTAATCTATTATGTAATTTGTACTACTATTTGTGAGCATTTTAATTTTTGACAACCTGTAAATTTATGAGACAGTTTTCGTTTTTACGAATAAATAATAGAGTGAAAAAAATCAATGAAGAAGCATAACATTGCTTCTAATTTTTTAACACTTGTAAAGTTCCTCTAACTCAAATATGTAAAAAATAAATAAAAATTAAGTTTAAATAAAAAGTAAATACTAATCTAAAGAGTAGTTAGGTAAGGGCGTAAGCACCCTTTCCCCGAATATTCTACAGTAATATCGAAGTATGAGTCCTAGGTCAGGAGTTTAGTGTGGATGAACTCCTGTTTGCCTTTTGGTTCTGTAAATTCTTTAAAATTTGTTTGTTGGTGTTGTTAATTGTCAAACCTTCTGGTCAATATACGCAGTTGAGTGTTCCAGTTGGTAATTATTTCATATGGATAAACCTACAAAACGAACCACAGAATACATTTTTTTATTTATTCAACGTATCCTCCTACCTAAAGTATCCATAGTACTTTAGCTGTAACTCTGAAGTACCTAAAAATGTGCTTTAAACCTCTTTTTTAAAAATGTAAAAGGTGTCGATATACGTATTGAAATACTCAGAGCGTTTTATAGGTTGTGAAACACGCTTTTTTTCCTCTTCCACAGCTGTACCTCATTAAACTCAAACCAAACGGACGTGGAAGGTTGTCGGAAGATGAACTTACATCACAGTTCCTACACGTGGTAAACGAAGCATCTGCACTACCCTCTCCGCCAACTCCCATAGGAATACTCACAGCTGAAAGAAGAAACAATTGGGGTCTTGCAAGAGAAAAACTCAGGGAAGGCAAGTAATCAACAAACGTTCTTTTGTTTTTGACTTTCGATTATTGCTTAAATTATATATCTAATCAGTCCTAATGCTTTCTTAAAGCTAAGAAAGATATATTACAACAGAAGATAAGACAAGTCTCACCGAATCCTGTGGTTTCCCTCCTAGAGAAGTCTCCCTCTCCATACGCCGTACGAAAAGTGACCATTCCCACTGTCTTTTGCCATATGGTTTACGATGACACTATTACTTAAGTCAGAAATCTGTCAATTAAAGAAGACGGAGAAGAAAGAAAAGAAGAAATTAAAGAAAAAGGCCCGAACAAAAATGAAAATAACCTGAAAAAGCTCTGTAATATAATTTAATGCCACTGAGTGTGATGTATCCAACAACATTAAAAGTCCCTTATGGTTTGAGATGATTATTCTTAATCAAATTTCGGGTTTAATTCTTGACTTTTAGTAAATAATTATAAATCAATCTTCTTGATTTTGTCTACATTTCTGAAATTTTAAATCCTAATACATGAATTTACTTTTAAAGCTGTTATGCGTATCAACAGATGAATACTTAGTATAAAAAGATGCCAAAAGTGCTTCCCTGTAATAATATATAGCCATTGGTTAATTTTTTGTTGTGTTTTTTTTTATAATTCATCACACATCATAGTATGTCTTGTTACCAGTACCTTGGAGTATACAAATAATTTTACACCTTGAAACATATTCTGTACTGAAGCAACTTGTAACTGGCAGTCATTTTAACCAATAGATATGACTGCACTAAAGGTGTAAGACTTGAAGCTTTCACAGCGAGCATTATTAATCAAGGCTTCGTGGGTGATCAGCCATGTCAGGTTTATGAAGGTCAAGCTTTCGGCCATGGCCTTCTTCAGGATCTGAATGAAATGACTGAACCCTTCTCTCTATATATACACCCACTCACTGGCCAGGACAGCGCAAGCCGACCCGCCAAATAAGTTTATATACAGAATGTTTCAAAACGACACCGAACGAACATATAGAAGTAGTTGCTCAGCTTCTATGTGACACATATAGATAGTTTTTACCGCCAATAGAGCCGCATAAAAGATGCTCCAGAATGAGTGTGGATTAGGCAGTGAGAGGAACAACGACGCGTGACTCAGGCTGTCGGAGTTTGCAGTTATAGGTTACACGCCGTGAAGCGTGTTGTAGCTGTTTGTAAACATACCGGCATACTCCGCGGTAGCTTGAAAGCGCAACAAAGAAGCTATTGCGTGTTCCAAAATTCCGTTATAGCAGTCCATGCTGGCAAATAAGCTGGAGGACATATGCAACTTATACTTTTTATAGGGAAGTTAATGTTAGTGAGGTTGAGGACGGAAGCATTAAATTGTAAACAGAACAGGAAACAACATCAAAGAATTGTAGGTAAATTAAACAAAATTAAATGGCTTATACAATGAGACGAGCATTTAGTTTACATGTTTGATAATACTAAATAAAGCATTTGTAACTGAAAAGGAAGCTGTTGGTATTTACAGTAAGTGGTTGAAAGTACTGTACAATTAAGACCATAACAAAATTCTCTGAAGTTAAACAAATAAATATCATTGATCTAATTATTTTTACAATACATATTGTTAATGAAACTAAATTAATCGTGGGTTCGTTGAACTTCCTTCAGCTCTTCCATCAATCAAAACCATATCCGTCATTTTGGTATTCGTATAGCGCTCCATATTGCTTGGATTTGCTATCTAAGTACGCGCAAAACCCTCCCTATTAGGACGAAATGTGTAGTTTTACACTGAAGAGCAACCTTGCAACTCCCCGAGTTATTAGTCGACTTTAGCACAAATAACTGCCCTTTGCCCCATTACCTGAAAGATAGGCTAGGGTCACTGACAAAGATCAAGGAGTAATGTTTTTGTTTTCGTGGCCGTTGCGTCCCAATAACAACTTTTGAGGTTCGCACACCAATGGTTCCTGTGCTGAATAATCACATAATCATTTAATATTTAATGCTGCATAAAACTGCGACACCGAATTTCGCACTAGCTATATAAACTACGCAACGGCTATAATCGGTGGGTGTCTTTTTGAAACAAGCTGTATACACACGCTTACTGGCCAGGACAGCGCAGACCCCACACACTCACCGCATCCCGACCAACATACCTAACCCGATCACCGTCCAAACGAGATCCGGCAGTTGCTAAAAGCCAAGGCAGTTAGTTGTTCGGAAGCTATGGCAACGTTTCCGCTATCCCAGGATAGGAGCAGTTTACCAGAGGTTCAAGTCCCTGGCACGATGACTGCTCCGCGCCCATCGCAAGGTGGCCTGGGAAAACACCAGTCGATCTCCAGGAGAAGCAACCCTGGCGGCTAATAAAGTCCCTCAGAAGGGACAAAACCCATTACCAGCATCCACTGCAGAAAGGCTCGCATACAAGCCCCAAGAGAAAGCCACTGCATTCGCGGATCACTTGGAAAGCCAATTCGATCCGTGGGAGGACCCCCAGGACGAAGACTTCACTGACCTCGTGGAGGCGGCAGTGTAATACCTCTACGACGGGCCATAGCAGCGCCATGAGGAGATCCAACTTCCAATAGTCACTCCAAGAGTAGTGGCTACTGAAATCCGCAAACTGAAACCTAACGAGTCCCCTGGACATGATGGCGTTAGCGCACTTATGCTCAAGCCCCTTCCCAAAAGAGCTGTCGTCCTTTTGACGTGGATTTCAATGCATACCTCCACCTCCGCCACTTTCCAGCTAGCTGGAAGGAGGTGAGAGTGGTGTGCATCCTGAAGCCCGGCAAGCATCTGGTCTTTCCTTTCATAAGCATTCTCCCAGCCGTCTCAGAACTTTTCGAGCGGTTGCCCCTGTCCCGCCTGACCCCTCTCTTCGAGGAAGGACAATTCCTACCGGAACACCAGTTTGGTTTTCGTCATGTACACTCCACGAACCTGCAGCTATTGCGACTAACCGAGAGGATGGCCCTGGGCTTCCAGAAAAACCTCAAGATCGTCGTGGTACTGCTGGACGTAGAAAAAGCCTTCGTCACCACCTGGCACCAAGGCCTACTGTACAAACTCAGAGAGGCCAATATCCCTCTTCCCTGTCTCGCCCTGATAAGCAGTTTCCTTCGAGACCGCACATTCAGGGTGAGAGTGGAACGACGGCTGTCATCAGTCAGACCCATAACCGCAGGAGTCTCGGAAGGCAGTAATCTTTCACCGCTACTCTTTAAGGCCTACATGTCTCACTTACCCTTGGAACCACAGACTGTTACGCGCCAGTATGCCGACGACGTTCTCATAATGGCACGTAACAAGAATCTCCGTTATTGCTTCCCTCCGCTGCAGCGCCAGCTCCGAGCCATCGGCCGCTGGAGTGAGATGTGGAGGATGGCCATCAGCCCCAGGAAGAGCTCCACTCTACTCCTGGGTAAGATCCATGCCAGGCGACCGGATTGGTCACTGAGGTTGTGGCAGAGGCAAATCCCCTGGGTTCTCTCTGCCAAATACCTCGGTGTCCTCGATCGCAGCCTCACCTACGCCCCTCACGTCCGGGCCAAAGCAGGGAAAGAGCATGCAGCAATTAGGAAGTGTCCGCCTCGGTAGCGTATATGGTAGAACGTCTACCTCACGTTCAAGAGGTCCCGAGTTCGAATCTCGGTCAGGGTGAGTTACCTGGATAAGGTTTTTTCCGGGGTTTCCCTTATCCTTCAAGACGAATGTTGGGTAACTCTAAGCCTTATGGACCCTGGGCTCATTTGAGCATCATTTCACCCAATTCATTCATCGTCCAATATGCCTTAACGTTGGAGGACGCAAATTACAAACAAAAAAACTTTGGCAGTTGTAGGTACCGTGTACTGAAATCCCATATGCCCTTACACCTTAAACTGAACCTATATCGGGCGATTATCCCGCCCCTGATCCTGTACTGCTGCGAGGTCTGGGGATCAGCGGCTCGAGCCACAATTTGCAGACTGCAGCGCGAGTAGAACAGGGCGCTACGGATGATCTATGATACTCTACTGGCGTAGATTCCCGTCCCATATCCTTCATACCTATTCTGGAGTGCCGTATATTGTAGACATGGTGCGGGAGAGAACCCTCGCCATCTACAAGAAACTTGAATCCTATCCTAACCAAATGGTGAACACCCTTAGCCGTTACGACCATTTCTCGCCGAAAACCTAGCTACCGGCTGCCCAAAGACGCTTTGGGCAACCTAGCCTGAACATGGCAACTATCCCTAAACACCAGTAATCCCAAAGCTCAGAAATGGGCTTGGTAAAACCCATACTTTTACCTTGTTTCCTTTCCCTCTAGCGAGTTAAGCGGACTGTGCCAAGATGCCTAACAGGCAGGCGGAAGGGCGCAGCCGGCATTGGGCGTGGACACCCCTCGCGGGCAGTTGCGCCCGCAAATGGCTGGATATAACACTGCCCAAGACAATCGCCTGCGACAAATGGCATTCTTCTTTACTGCCCAGATAAAGCCGCACTAGAGGCTAGGGTGCTGTGTCAGAAAGCACCCCGCTCAGGTAAACCTGGGCAACCTGACTCGATTGTTTTCTTTTCTTTTTTTTTTCTTTTTTTTTTTGTAATTTGCGTCCGTTAAGTCATATCGGACGGTGAATGAATTGGGTGAAATAATGCTCAGCTGTGTCCAGGATCCATGGAGCTTAGAGTTACCCGACATTCGTCTTGAAGGATAAGAGAAAATCCTGGAAAAAACCTTATCTAGGTAACTCGCCCTTCTTGAACGTGAGGCAGACATGCTACCACCACGCTACCGAGGCGGCCGCCCTGACTCGATTGCTGATTGCTGGTTCATTTCATTCGATCCTGAAGAAGGCCATGGAGTATACAATGGACGACAGCTCGACATTCATAAACCTGAATGGCTGATCACCCGCGAAGCCGTGTGCTCTAAAGGTTCTCTAATTAGATGCGTTATTTGAAAAGTTATGTAGCTGATACAGTTCTTTTCGCATTCCTCAGACACATTGTCTGTACTGCTTCTTTCCGAAGCAAAATGCAAACTTTTAGACTGTATGATAATATGGGTTTAAAAATAAATTAATGTATAGCATTCCAAAATCTTACCGAGTGGAATGGTCCAGGCGGTTTCGTCTGTGGCCCGTATTCGGGAGGTCCGAGTTCGATTCCCGTGGCCGACCTAGCTGATCCATGGGTTTTTTCGGGGGTTTTGTTGGGTCGCCAGGGAAATTCCCTGAATTTCCTGTCCCTCCAGTTCTTCTCCATTATCATTCCACATCATCTCCCATGTGGTGCTCTCTTTCACCTAAGGTACCAGGACAAATATTTCTAATAGTTTCAATACATAAAAGCTCCATGGTAGAAGTCTCGGTGGAAGTCTCGGCGGTGCGTGGCAGAATGATATGCTCTGAGCCAAAGTTTATTAAGGAAAAAGAAAGAGGTGAAAGAGGTGTTTCATCAACAGTTTGACTGAGTTTATCCTAAATTCAATTTTCCTTTACCAGTTTTTCAAACCAATTTTCAATAAACAACATACACATATTTAAAGAGCCTAGTAGAAACATGGCGTTGAAAGAATGTTAAAATGTTCAACTTTTACCAGATAGCTTTACCATGGTTTTGAAAATTCATTTTACCTGTATAAGGGAATTTTGTACTTAATGGCCTCATATAAGTATGTTTATTAGTAAATGTAAACTTCATAAGCTTTTAAACTATAAAGCTGAATTACGAGGCGTGTCCGTAAAATAAGGTCTCCAAGGCGCTGGAGTCGTGAGGAATGCTATTACGCGAGTTCCGGCAACACTGGCTTGTAGCTTGGTTTCACTCAATCAAATCCCCACCACAACGAACCCGTTGTAACCATTAGTCTTGGCTGGGTAGCCGTTTGCGATGGAACTTCCTATCACTTCCGCCGCCAAGTGCGAGTTGCGTGCAGTGATTCGTTTTTTGAGTGCCAAGGCAATACTCCCACTGAAATTCATCGTCAGTTATCGAAGTCTATGAGCCACAGTGTATGGAAGTCAAAAACGTGCGAAAGTGGGTCAGAGAGCTCAAAGACGGACGTACAGACGTCCATGACGAATAGCGTTCTGGTCGACCTTCGGTTTCAGCCGAAACAATTGCAAAAGAGGAGCAAGAAATGCTTAAAGATCGGCGTGTGACAGTTCGCGAGCTGTGCGAACTTATCCCTGAAGTCAGTAAGACTAGGACTGACAAGATTTTCACCGAAAGGTGTATGCGAGGTGGGTCCCCAAAATGCTCACTGAAGACCATAAACGGCAACATGTTGAAGCGCCCACCGATTCCTGGAGCGTTATGCAGAACAGGGCGAGGAATTGTTGGATTCAATTGTCACTGGCGACGAAACCTGGATGCACTACACAACACCAGAAACTAAAGAACTTCTCATCAGTGGCGGCATTCGAATTCACCGAAGTCGCAAATGTTCAAACAGACATTTTCTGCCGGCAAAGGGATGGCCAGTGTGTTCTGGGACAGAAAATGTGTATTGTGTGAATTTATGCCTACCAGCACAACAATAAACGCCGCTAGCTACTGTGAGAGTTAAAAAATTTGTGACGTGCCCTTCAAAATCGAAGGAGAGGAATGCTGACGAAGGGAGTGATTTTATCATCACGACAACGCTCGTCCCCATATTGCACATGCAACGGCTGATCTCCTGGCCCAGTTCGGAAGGGACATCCTCACCCATTCCCCCTACAGTCCAGACTTAGCACACAGTGATTATCATCTGTTTCCTGAGTTGAAGTCACACATGGGTGGAACACATTTCCAGACCGATGATGATTTGAAAAACGAGGGTGAGCGCTACCTGTGCAACTGTGCTATGACAAGGGTATACAGAAACTGCCACTGCGCATGCAAAAGTGCATCTATCGCAATGGTGATTATGTTGAAATAGCTGTAAGTTCCACCTTTCCATCATTTTAACATTCATTGACAATAAACATGTTTTTATATTAAATAAAATTAGAGACCTTATTTTACGGACACGCCTCGTACTTATTACAACCTCTATGCTAATTAAATATTTTTAATTGTTACTGTTGAAGATGCCAGGAACAGGAAGAACTTGGAACTTATTGAGAATGCCTTGCTGATGGTCTGTTTTGATGACCCACTGCCAGCTAGCTTTAACTGCAGAACACTACGCAGTGATGTGCCAGAATCTGCCAGGGGTCATATGGTGGATGATAGAGATGAGACAAACATGGCACATCAGATGATACATGGAGGAGGCACTGTTGCTAACTCAGCCAATCGATGGTTTGATATGACCATCCAGGTAAAGCTACTCAATAGTTATAAATATCAAGGATGCAATTTCTTTACACTGCTCTGAATTTCCCAATGAATGTTATTCCTTTTCAGACTTTATTACTTTAAAGCAAACATATATAATGCAAATATTAATGCAGAAGTTGGAGAGAGTGAAGTAAATTCTAATAAGTTATATGAGTCGCTAGGAACACTGGACTTCACTTATTACTGTCGGACCAAGAACTTGAGAATGGTAGCAAAAGCCATCAAAACTTGTCGTTGATCAATAATTATAAATAAGTGAAGTCTAGTGATCCTACCGATTCATATAGCAAACATTTATGTATGCTAGAAAACTAATGCATGTGTCTTCTTTACAATGCAACAATTATCAAGGTATACTCACTGTTGTTTACTTTCTCTACTAAATGCTAACATACAGTGAATACGGGAAGCATTGTGTTCTACCAACACATTTGACACCAAGAGTTTATGGAAAATACTTGTTTTGTGGCCTCCTGAATACAAGAAAAACTATTTAGAAAAAAGTCTGTGTGCATGTATGTGTATGTAGTTAAATATAGTTAAATACCAAACTTCATCTAAGTTCAATCTCATCCAAGATCTAACATAAACATTTTAAAGAAAATCCCTTGCAACCTCAAACTATCCTTTTAATGAAAAATTCATGTACATTGCTTAATTTTTGAAAAATATGTTTTAACTCTTTTTATTGAAATATATGTTTAAAGTATTTGTTTGAAAAATAAGATATGTATCCTGAATTTTCTGTAACAGTTTGAAGTGTTTGTGAGATGAGGAAGAAATTAGTTAATAAGGCAACCTGTAGTACTGTAGCATAAATAGTGAACATTTTAATTAATAGTTGTGAAACAAGTGTATCATTTAATTTATTAACTATTTTTATTTCCCATGTCATAAGTTACCACTGTAGACTGCAGATTTGCATTTCTGATGATTAAGTTACTTTTTTTTTTGCATACACTAAAATAGTGGACCTTTTAATTAAATACTACGGTATTACTAAGCAATACAAGGTTTTTCAGTTTAATATAGAACAAATTGATAAAGATGAGAATAGTTTATGATTTTAAAATATGTAATAGACTGGTACATAGCTCAGTCGGTAGAGCACGTACTTGCTGTGTGAAGGGGTGTCAGGTTCAATTCCTGACTGGGGCATTAGAATTTTTCTCTAACCAATATTATTCTCTATCCTCCCCAGAGTTTGCAAGTATGAATGAGAGTATGAACGTGTGTGTGTGTGTGTGTGTGTGTGTGTGTGTGTGTGTGTGTGTGTGTGTGTGTGTGTGTGTGTGTGTGTGTGTGTGTGTGCGCGTGCGTGCGTGCGTGCGTGCGTATGTATGTGTGTGTGATTTAATGTAGAAAACCAAAAGAAAATCAACTGTATATGAGTTACCACCATTGTCAATTCCCAATATGCTCCAGAGGTTAAAGGTGCAGTATTAAAAAATGTTACTTAAAGTATCACTGGAAGATTCAAATTACATTGTTGCTGAAAGCTTGTAGACCATAAGTTTTTGTTTATTTGCATTCTTGACTGTCATGTCATGCTGAAATCAAAAGTGAAACATGTTTATTTGCCAGCCTCCAACTGGTTTTAAAAGTATACCTCTATTAAAACCAGGATCAGCATTTTCTTAGACACTGTAAGAATTTCTGTTTAATACTCTCAAAAAACTTAATTTGTCCGATCAGATATTTGGTTATTGAAAAAAAAAAAATGTATATTTTGGGACATATCTTTGATATACTGAAGTCTATAACTGATTTAAATTAATGTAATACCTTCCATTCCACCTGGTGTAATCTATTCTGTTGAGCATAATGATGAAATTAATACACTTAAAGATAAATTGATTGGATTTAGTTATACTATGCACCAATTACTAAGATTATTGAGCTGAACATGTTTCAAAAGGGTTCACTTTCATTTCCAAAATGGATGCCAGCTGCTAGGAAGATGTTTTGATATATATATAAGTTTGAAGGCTGTTCTATGATACTTGTTCTCCAAACTTTTAGACATCTCTAAATAGGATGTAAATGTTGTTTTTCATTTTTGTATATTTCATACAAAATATGTCCAAGTCAAAATTTAATTAGCAGTATATATGTATCAAATATGATACAGTCTGAATAGTTAAATCTGCTTGTTCTATGTTTAGATAGTTATATCTTCAGACGGAGTGTGTGGACTTTGCTATGAACATTCACCATCAGAAGGAGTGGCTGTCATACAGCTGATGGAAGATGCCCTAAGGAAGTGTGACAGTATGCCTCCTCCACCAGACGTTATTCCAAACAACATTAAATGTGAAGCACCACAAAGACTGGAATGGGTTATGCAAGAACAAACTTGCCATTACATTCAAGATGCCATTCAAAACCTAGACTGGTAAACACATCAAAAAAGTTTGTATTTGTACTCTCTGGCAAATAATTTGCATAGAACAGGGCGAAAAATAATTTTCTTTTCTTTTCTTGAGACAACATTCAAATATGAACTCAGCATTTTTTTAATCAACCTCGGTGCATTATTTCCTTCCTACCTCAAGCTTTAAATATGTTTTATTGAATAATAATAATAATAATAATAATAATAATAATAATAATAATAATAATAATAATAATAATAATAATAATAATAATAATAATAATAATAATAATAATAATAATAATAATAATAATAATAATAATAATAATAATAATAATAATAATAATAATAATAATAATAATAATAATAATAATAATAATAATAATAATAATAATAATAATAATAATAATAATAATAATAATAATAATAATAATAATAATAATAATAATAATAATAATAATAATAATAATAATAATAATAATAATAATAATAATAATAATAATAATAATAATAATAATAATAATAATAATAATAATAATAATAATAATAATAATAATAATAATAATAATAATAATAATAATAATAATAATAATAATAATAATAATAATAATAATAATAATAATAATAATAATAATAATAATTTATTTTTCTATTAAATACAACGTTCATGTTAAAGTTTATACAATAAATATGTCATACAAAAATTCAATCTATTTATAAACATGGTTATTACATTTCCAGGTGTTTACCTGTAATCTAAAATTATGTGCTATAATCTATCTCAGCCTAGTTTAATCCTGCTGTAAACATCTAGGTGGAAAGAGAGACAGAGATAGAGATGTTGGGACAGAAAACGGTTAAGCTGTTGATTGGTTTAGCAAAGTTAATGGGCGTTTTCTTTTATTTGCATGTGCATGATAAACCCCTCCTTTAAGTACAGTACTGTAAGTAGTTTTCTGATCACTGCTCTGCGCGAGCTAATTTCTTAGAGAGAAAAGTATGCAAATGTTTTGATTCTTATAAATGTAATGGCACCACATTTTATATTTCTGCTTCACATAACACAAAGATGTGTTCTGTATACTATATACAGACTAGACAGAAGACAGGTGAAATTATCACACTATTAACGTGTTATGTTAAATTAAGCTGTATTTTATTTATCAATTACTGAAGGACACTGCTATTATATAATATTTTTGCATTCCTATACCAGGCAGCAGAGGAATCAGAAGGTCTATCAAGAACTATAGTTCAGCAATTCTTTTGGGAATATATGCAGCGCAATAATCTGAAGTCCATTCATGCAAATAAGCCTATAATTGCTATATACTTTTATGCAATATTTTATAGTGCAGCACTGATATAATATTAATTAAAAGTGTTCTGTTTTGCAAGCAATTTGAGTTGAGTTCATTTGCCTTAATTCTTAATTAATATAGTTAATATAGATTTAATGAGTGTCATTAGAAGAAGTTGTCGAATAATAAGTTAATGTGTAACCCAATTCAATTCTATTCATTCATTCATTTGTTCGTTCATTCGTTCATTCATTTGTTCATTCATTCATTCATTCATTTGTTCATTCGTTCATTCATTTGTTTGTTCGTTCATTTGTTCATTCATTCGTTTGTTTGTTTGTTCGTTCATTTATTGTCTAGAAATAAGCACTGCTATATATACAGCTAGTGTTGCAAAACTTATTGCATGCATGTAGCGTCTAACACGTGGCGAGTTGAGTCAGCTCCGCCTTGTTGTTTATAGCAGAATTAAACTAGCTTGAGACATTTTTTAAAAGTTTTTGTATTCAATTTTATGCTAGATAAGGAATGAAAGGGTCAGGATTAGAGCCAAACATTAAACACTCCTAAGCAACAGTATAATATGTTGGCAATGCGGTAGCAGCTTGATTGGTAAAAAGAGTGAAGGGATTTGCTCTTCAAATTAAAATGTAATTACAACATGAAACAAATAGTACTTTGTTTTTAAATCTATATTGTGCTATTTCTGTAAAAATAATAATATCTGTAATGACAGCTTAACAGTCAACTGAAAGTAGAAATAAAAAATACTTTCTGCCTTCGGCTGTGATTCACCTACACCAAAAGAAGAAGATGAGAAATAGTGTTGCCTATTTTTATTACAACTACAATTTTAAAGCTATCTACTTATTCAGTAATTCATCTCTTCACCCACCAGCTGCCATTGGTATGGAAATATCTATAATATGTTATTTAACAAGTGTTTAAAGTAAATGGTAGGTTATACATTTGCTCACCTATATTATCAAAAATAGCTCTTGTATCACATCTGGACACACAGGGTTTATCATTGATGTCTTGACTAACAACAGAAGTGTACTAACTGGAGAGGCCCAATTTCTTTCTAAATCAGTATATAGGTTTCGTTATCCTTTTTTCCTATTCTAAGAATATTGTGATTAAAAGATTGCACCTATTCCAATATTGCACTAACATGCAAAGCTTACAGAATAGGCAAGGGTTGTCTGATGTTACAAACCACATATTGCTTCTTTTTATTCTTGAAGTGAACAGACTATTAACACCATATTTAATAACAAGGATGCTACACAACAAGATAATTTTAATTGAAATCATTTCTCCAGAAATAACAAGATTCATGCAATGCTAGATGATTAAAATTTTAATCTCAAGACTGGAAAAACAGTTCAGGAATAAAATATTGTGACAAATAACACCTTCAACTGCTGTCCAACACACTTTGTTCATAGCTGTGAGTGTCACTTGCCGTCAAATTCTTGGCTGTCAAATGCACTCAGGTCTCTTTCAGACTGAACTCTCTGGTCTCAAGTGAATATTGCTGAAAACTAAGAAACTCCTTTTACAGTTCCACAACAAAGATGGAATTCCTCAAAAGGGGCAGCTTCTTTCTCTCTCTCCTGCTGCTGCTGCTCAAGAAGTTTCCACAGCTGCAGAGAGCACATATAAAGAGTTTGCTGCTCATGCCATTCTTTCTTGGACTATTTGGTCTTAAAGGGCTGCTGCAGATACAACAATCCAGATAGCTGTGTAAAAGGGTGAATGTTTGTGAATCTATGTATAATCTAAATTTATATAAGCAAAAAGAAAACCATTGTACACAAGTTAACACCATGTTCTGAAGGTAAAAATCTGCCTCTGTGGCCATTACAGTTAAAAGCATGGTATAAATGGAACACATACACAATCACTAATTTGGTTCACTAATCTGAAGCTGTGGATACATTACTGAAATATGTTGCTCCCTGTTTCACATTACATGTGCGCACACACGCACGCATGTGTGTGGTGAAGGTGAATCAGGGGTCATGCAACATTAAATCAAATGTCAAATCATAATATTCATGACATCTCAAAAGCCAGCAGAATGACTTTATGGTGCTTTTATTAACCAAAATATCTACATATATAATAATTTAGAAAGAATTATGCCTGTCCAGTTGGGATACTTCACTTGTAAGTGTTGAAAACTAGACAAACAGCAATTTAATTATTGAAATGTATGAAAAAAAAAATCCTTTAAGTTTTTGATTATTTTCTGTTATTCTTTTCATTACATAGTCTAGCTGAGGACCTAGATTTCTATGTGTATCGATTTGGAGATTATGGAAAGGAGTTCATCAAATCTGTTAAATGCAGTCCTGATGCTTACATACAACTGGCACTACAATTGGCATATTTTAAGTAAGTAGCTTATAAACATACAATATGGAAGAGAAAATGTAAAAACTAGAGCCTGGATGTTTAGGTATTAATAAAAATAAGCAGAGAAAACATAACAGTAACACACACACAGTAAAAACATAAGAATAACCATAGCAAACTTTTAAAAAAGTCTAAGTTTTAAAAATCGTAATCATAATATATTCAATAACCAATATTTTGCTTAAAGCTGATACAAATTGTACATTTTTATTGTTGCAGACTGCTATCAAGTACTGTTGGTTTTGTGTTAGACTCTACTGATTTACATAAATTTAATGTAAACTGTGACTTTCTCCTAGATGAGGTAACATAGTCGTACTTTCTTGCCACGACTGTTTGCTTTTCAATGTTTGATTGAATTTTGCCATTGTAACTTAGTAATGTTGTGTATGCTTTCATGTGACAGCAACTATCATCACTCATTAAGATGTTTTGCCAGTACTAAACTAAACTTAGTGGTACAACAGTCGGTGCCAGGCCAAGCCCTATTGCCCACCATTGCATTCCCCACCTCTGCCAACAACAGGCATCATGAGTGGGATGGAGTTGGAGAGTGCGACATTTTTAAAGCACCAAATCCCTTACAGAAGGTGAATGTGGTCTTGACTTCTCCCCAATGAATGAAGCTGAATGTACCACAGACCAAATCTCCCAATGGAAAAAATTCCTAAGCCAGTGCCAGGAATTGAACCCAGATCCCCCACTTAGTAAACAGCTGCACTACCGCTGCACTAACAAAACAGCCTTACAATACCTTCCTGGCATTGTGGAATCTATTTTCAAAGAGAATTACTGAATCCTTAGCAAGCAGCAAACATTACAAGATGGTCACATTCCAAGATACAAGTGGTGACCATCATCTAGAGTTCCCTAAATGTAATAGAAAAATTGAAAATAAATTGAAAAACATATTTTGATTTTTTCACAAAATCGGTATTTATGAATAAACAGCTAGACCTTAAAAAAGCAAACTAATCAAATTAAAAATTGTTTCTATAACTTCCAAATACTTTAAAACACAATTATATCCACATAACCTTATATTTATTATCACCAAGGAAAAGGTATTTTGCCTAACATCCAAACTCTAGTGATAAATTTATTAGTTTAAGAGTTAAACACTCAGTGGTGCTGGCTGTGTTTCCAAGTTCATTTATTGCATTACCTATCTGTGTGACTGCAGTTGTGTATTATAGTTCTAGGACAGGTTTCTAAAATATCAAGGTTTGTGATTTTCAATTAGTAAGGTATTATAACATTAATAATAATATATTTTTGAGTTGAACTAGTACTCAATGTTCCATATATTGCTAGTGTTTACCTAGAATGCATTTTGTTAGGACTTTCCTAACATCATCAGCTAATGCAGAGTCCTTAGTCATAGAAATTATAACATTCTGGCAAGCTATTTCATACACACTTTGCTGAACTATTACAGAAATATTGTTGCAATAAATTCTTTAAAAACTGGAGAATGTTAACAAATACTAAGATATAATAATAAACGGAAACTGATTTGGACTTCAAATTTTTAAAAGTGAGTTATTAAACTCCTCTTATAAGTTAATTGATGCCCATTGAACCTAAAAAATGTGTAAAAAAGTAAAGGGCAGATGTGCATGCATGTAATTTTCTCTTTCTCAAGAAAATCATCCACTCCAAACTTCTCTCACTGATATTATTTTTAATTTTCTCAAAAATGATTTTAATGATTTAATTTTCAACTAAAATAAGTATGAGGGTGGGCTGAAAAGTCCCTGGCTTCACATAGAGATGGCAGCACTGGGTCAATTTGACAGATAGCATTATATAGTTTAACTCTAGACAAGGTTGTATCCATAGTTAAAGGTCAATAGCTTGTTTAGTTTTTGAATGACAGCTTTTCAAACAAGACAAATGCAGAGGCTTCACGAAAAATGGAGGATTTGGAAAAACAAGCAGTGATTAAATACTTCCATTTGAAAGGTTTCACACCTAAAGAAATCAAGGAGGAAATGGACAGTACATTGAAAGACTCTGCCCCTTCATATACAATGATTAAAAGGTGAGTTGCAGAGTTTCAAATGGGATGTACAAGCATCAGTGATAAGCCTTGCTCTGGATACCCTATCGAAGTCACAACTGCAGAGATCATTGAAAAAATTTATCGTTTAGTACTGGAAGACTGAAGATTAAAGTTGAGATAGCAGAGGTTGTTAGCATATCAAAAGAATGTGCAGGTAATATTTTAAGTAATTTTTTGGTCTTTCACAAGGTATGTGCAAGATGGATGCTGCATTTGTTGACACCTGTTCAAAAGCTGCAAAGAAAAACTGTTTTTGTTAAGAATTTGGAGCTCTGCTGTAAAAATCCAGTAAATTTTTGAGATGGCTTATTGCTGTGGATGAAACTTGGATACATCACTGTACTCCAGAAAGTAAATCACAGTCAAAGAATGGACTGTGCCAGGTGAACCAACTCCAAAAAAGGAAAAGTCAATTTTGTGAACTAACAAGTTTATGGCAAGTGTTTTTCTGGGATGAACAGGGAATTATTTCTATTGATTACTTGAAAAAGGGTTAAAGTATTGCTGGTGACTATAGTGACTACTACACAAGCTTATTGCAATGTTTGAGTGATGAGGTGAAAAGAAAAACATCTCATTTGGCAAAGAAAAGAATCTTGTTTTTTCACGAGAATGCTCCGGCCAATCATTCAGAAAATGTGTGAATTAAAGTTCGAATTGCTAGAACTTACACCCTATTCGCCAGATTTAGCACCCAGTGACTACTACTTATTTCCAAAACTCAAAAAATTCTTGGAGGCTCAAGATTTCACAGAAATGAGTTCATTGATGCAGTAAACAGCTATTTTGAGGACCATGATAAATTGCACTATATAGATGGTTTAATTAAATTAGAACATGTGACAAATGTATTAATCTTTCTGGAGGTTATGTGAGAAATAAAGAAAAAACAATGTTTCATTTTTTAAGGCCCAGTACTTACATACCGACCCTCATATTGCATGCTTGGGATATTAATGTAACAAACTAAATTTACCTCTTAAATTTAGTGTGAATAGCCTGTTATCTCTTTGTATTGTCTGGGTATTTCATAATCCTATAAAATTGTTTAATCATAAGAGATAGGCAAAATATTACAGTAACACCTCATTAATCCAGACTAACTGGGGCTTAATGTTGTCTGGATTATTAAAAGTTTGGATTAAGTGAAATGAATACCACAGAGAAAAATTGTGAATGAAATTAGAGTATGTACTGTATAATTTTATTAGAACTTAAGATACAATATGCTCACCTGATGTTAATTACACAGTCTTTGGTTTAAAGAAACTATTTTCTTTTGTGGCTTATAACGCATCTCTCTCACAATGAGATCACACAGACTCCTCAAATAATGGTAGTATGCGGAAATCTGTTATTGTCAGTTTTCTTGACAAAGTCTATTACACAATTTAGATGCTGTCGAACCTCACTTAATTTCACTTTCAACTTTCCAAACTCCACATCCTCAGACTCAGATTCATTACTAGTGTCTCTTTCATTGCTTACACTTCCCACAATTTCTTCATCAATCATGATGTGATAGCCTGGGTCTCTTCATCTGCATCAAAGTAGTCTTTGATCTCTCATCTACTGTGACAGCTTTCTCGCCTCCTGCAAGCAGTGTTTGGTTAAAGTAATTTAATTCAATTACATATGTGTCTAATTCAACACTATCATACAAAAGTTCCTTCCATGCATTAGTCAATGTAGAGTATGAAATGCTGTTTACTGCACTTGCAAAATTGAAATTCATGTATCTGATATCAAGACACACATACATTCTGCACATACACATGCAAGAGTGGCGCCATTTTCAAGCCTTTCGATAATTTTCAGTTTTCAGAAAGGCAGGTGTTAAACTAACCCTTCTGACAAGAGTTGCAAGCCCTATCGCAGGTACAGCAAGGGTGTGGCAAGGAGGGCAGCCTAATTATCATTGCCACAAATGTATTCCTGGTATTCCTAAAAGTTCTTATTCTACAGTCTGTGAAAAAATAAAATGGACAATTTCTTTAAGTTTGTCTTAGTGCAGTACTATAATTTAAGTTAGCAATTTGCAGATATTTTTAGGATGCTTGTTCGGATTAAACATAATCCTGTTTAAAGGGGTCCAGATTAATGAGCTTTTGCTGTACTTTAAAAAATGTAGAGCTCACAGAAATGTGAGTTGATGTCAAATAACATTCTTTCTAAATATCTGTTGTTACATCTTTAAGTTTTCTAAGACTGAATTGTCACACAGCATCTATAAGCATCCTGTATCATTTTTCACCCAGAAATTTGCTAGTAGGAAAACTGAATTATTGTACAGAAGCAGTTATGTCTTGTTTTCCATATGAGCAAGTGGCCAAGTTCTTATTACCTACTTCCAAATAACCTCTAGTTAATAATGTGTCCTGGATAACATAATGTAAACAGAAAAATCACTGTTTTAACTTATCTACTGTAAATAAAGCACCATTGTGAGTTGTAATGAGCACAGAAAATTTGACATATCTAATTCTTTGTAACAGTAGATATATGAAGAAGAACCTTAGCAAGAATGGGGAGACTTTGAGTTTAAATGTTAAAAGGATTTACTTTGCTTGGTTCCTCCTTTTTATGAAATAGCTTATGATGCTTAAAGTCCTAGATATTAAAGGAATGTTACATAGTAAGCTTATCATGTGAACCACCGCAATGGGCTTGGAGCATGTGGAGTATAAAATTCCTTTACTTACAAGGAAAGCACTTGAGCTCGAACAAACGTATCTGTATGAAAGTTTGGTTACAGTACCATTACGTACCTCTCAATGTGCTGGTGGGTGTCATTTTAAAACTCTGCAATTATGCTCTAGATATCACTGTAGATGTCATTGTAGATGCCATATGCAATGCAGATATCTTAACTATAAATGTAAATGGGGACTTTCAATAAAATGCTCACAGCAATATGAAAGACTTCAAAATGTACAATGAAGAAAAGTAAGCTGACCGCATATCATATTTGCACATTCTGTAATATCAGTGTTGAACACCACGTCAATTACACTTTTGAAGTTGTCCACTGTTTCACCAATATTGTAGCCAGCTTTCTGTCGTGCATAACGAAGTATTGGTCTATATACACCTGAAGAAATGACAGAATGCAAGTTCAAAATAAATAATCTGTAATGCAATTTTGGCTGCATATTAATGGAGTGTAGTTTAATAAAGCCTGTTATTCTCTTGGCATATATTTTATATTGCCTGAAGAAATACACATCCAAAGGTTGTACATATTTTGTAATTTTAGGCGAAATGATTTTTAAATCTACATCTTTTCTGCCAGATGATTCCAGTAGTGCTTGTTCATCCTTGTGTCCAGACCAGGAGTCACAAAGTACTATTGACTTTCTCGACAAATTTGGATTCAAAACTGATATAAAAGTCTTCAGATGTTGTTTCGTCATCTTTCCACTCACACTTGCATTGACGAAGACATTTGGAGGACATCAGGTTTCTATTTCCCTTGTGACACAGGGTCCAAACTTTCCACTAGCAATGAGGCATGGCACACACAGAGGCCTCTGATAGATGACTGCAGAGTCTTGCAGATAAGCAATTATCACTAGTGCAATAAGAGACCTTTAAATTATCTCTCACATGATTTTGTTGTATATGTGTTTGTTCAAGCCCAAGTACTTTCCTTTTTAGATAAAAGGGTTCTTATTCTGTAATACATGATCTACTGTCAGATGGCACATAACAAATATAAAAGACAAGATACATTATATGATTTTATAAATCTGTTTTGGCAAAACACAGTGAAGTTTTTCTGACATTTATATACACACAAACTGAGATGTTTATTACTCTTAATAGTTCCAAAGCATTTTTGGTCCATGGATCTGCTGAAAGAGAAACAAACTAAGTTTTTAAGGGCCCTTAGAAAACTTCAGAACTCTCCATTTGGGAAAAATTATTCATACACAAGAATAAATACAATTTGTTAAACTTTTACATTGTATATGAAAAGAGTCTCATCTTACAGTGCATAGTCTCAAAATGCCCTCTAAAAATCAAAGGGGTTTGTTTAATAATGAATCTAGACAGATAAATGATGGACAAAATGTCTCTTAAACATGTCCCATTAAGTTCTGGTATAGCTCACATCTATAATGTAGTGAGTGGCTTGTCTCAAGAGGTACCAAGTTTGAATCTCAGTTAGGGTAAGTTATCTGTTTAAGGTTTTCCCCAGAGTTTTCCTTTTCCTGAAAGATGAATTTTGGGTAACTATAAGCTTTGTAGACAGTGGGCTCATTTGAGCATCATTTTACCCATTTCATTCATCACCCGATATACTTAACATTGGAGGGCATTAATTAGAGGAAAAACAGTTCTAGTGTAGAAAGTGAAGCTAGAATAATAAACATCTCAGTTTGTTAACTTTAAAGAGAGTCGATTAAAGACACTAGACAACACTTACTTTTAAATTTTTCCGGAACATGTTTCTGAGGCTTTGCCTCTATCATCGGCCGGCTCTCGACTCTCTTTAAAGTTAATTTATCATAACAACACTGTTTTCAACACTTCCAAGAAAGGAATCTCAGTTTGTGTATATAAGTCTGAATATTTGTTTTACAAACAGCAAATATTTTACAGTTATTCTATGATTAATTGAAAACAATAGATTTTACATCAATAAAAATTGTTGTGTATTGCACGAAAACAATACAGAAGTTCAGTTTCGTTTCTATGACAGACTGCAACTCTAATATATTTCATCAGACAGCAATAAGAAACATTTTATCTTTGCATGCTTACCAATTAATTTACAGCTAAAAGAAGCAGCGGAATTACATTATTCTTGTTGAATGGGAGATTTTATTGATTAAATTTGTGAGACATATGCAGTTTGTAGCAGATTCAGAAGAAGTAAACTAGAATATAGATAAGTGCTTAGTTAAGGGACGTCACTTAACACTCTCAACAGCACAACAAGAGTAAGTGAGTTAAATAATTCCACTCTGCCAGAAGCTATTAATCCTATGCAATTCCCTTGTAACATTTTGTGCATCTAATATCCTGTATTGAATGTAATGGGTACATCACTGGAAAAGGCTCACAACCCCTCACTAAGAAAATATTCAAGCCACTTACTGTTCTGGCCACTATTGTATGTGTATGTATACATATTTCTTGTATAATTCTCAGGATTTATCATAAACTGGTGGCAACATATGAGAGTGCATCCACAAGGAGGTTTCTTCTGGGTCGTGTAGACTGCATCCGTTCAGCACACATAGAGGCCTTGCAATGGGTTAGCGCAATGTGTCAGGATGAATCAGGAACCGAGGAAAGTGAGGCTGAGGATATTCATTCTGGGAAACGGGTAACCTTCTGTATCTATGATGTGAGTAGGGGTCATCTGTTGATTGCAGCAACCAAACTAAGTATGCATATAATGTTAACACATACCATGAAACACAAAAATTTGATTGAAACACAGTGCAGCACATTGATCCAAAATTATGTTATGTGCCTTTGTTTAACATAACAAAGAACAAAATATTTAAAAATTATATATTTTATAAACAAATAGCAGGGTCATCACCTGTGATGAGCCAGAGTTTAGTAAAGATATTTTCTTAACTATAACTGTATCCAATTATAACAAGTTTCTGCAGAGGGCTCTGACTTCATTCTAAGTTTGTTTTTATTGCTTTCTCTAGGACTAATGTATATTAATAGACGAAGCATTGTACTCAACCCAAAAATTTATATCAGGATTTCATCATAAAAACCTGTTTTTATATCCCTAAATCCAAACCAAATACGTTTAGAAACACAGAGAAAGTGTAGCATAACCCAAAAATGAACATTTGGATAAATAAAATATTTGGTACCCATTAAAGTTCAACATCTTACAAAATATAATACAAGATTTTCAATAACATTCCCCCCACTCCAAACTACCCTTGGCATAGAAAGTGTTTTATTTATTTTTCAATTTCTCAGTTCAGGTTCTAAGGATTCTATTAAAATACAATATGTTTAAAATACTTGTAGGATTAATGAATTTAAGCTGAACAAATGTTATATTAACTTATAATTTCATATAACTTTAAGAGATAGACAAAAGATGTTTATCTCATTAAAATAAATTATGTAATATTTTTGGCACTAATCTTTCCCAAAAAATTTATTATAATTGATTTGAGCTTTCCAATGTGTTTATCATGCATTTTTTGAAGTGCTATTTTGTCTTTATTTCTCATGATGTAATGCAAATAGTATGACATTTGAAAGCCAGCATATAGCAACCAACTTGTTAAATACTTGACACTGCTTCAGCCTTCTTTATTTCCTGTGCATCTACAACAAAATATCGTATGAAACCATTTCTGCAAACATTCATTTAATTTAACATGATGTAGATACAAAAATAAACTCTTGCAAAAATTGTTTATAGAAAAGATAATATTTACAATACAATATAATAAAATACATTATTCGTCACATTACACTTACATAGTTGAGCAGGCGCTCATAAATTGGTGACTCGTCAAAATTTTAAACCTAAACTTTAAGATAAAAAATAAGTCTACAATATTTAAAATACAATATGTTACAAAGTATAATAAAGCAAGTGAATATTAATTATGTACAATATCTAGAGTATATAGTTTTCCTAAATTTGAACAGACACTAAGATAAAATTGAGATCACAGTGCATCATCCATGTATTCCTGAATTGAATAGTATGCTTTGTTGGTGAATTAACTTTTGACTGTTTTCTTAAAAAGATTTTGGTTTTGCATCTCCCTAACTGTTTGTGGCAATTTATTATATATTTTAATCCCGATATATTGTGGACTTTTCTCGAGAAGTGCTAACCTATGAGTAGGGTATTTTATATCTCTTTTTCCTCTTGTGTTATGACCATGAAGATGTTGATGTTGATGTTAATTACTGTGTATATATAGAACTAGATTATACATATAGAGGCAAGGTTGCATCAAAATTCTTAATGTTTTAAAAAGTGGTCTGCATATGCTCTTTAACTTGAATGGGTCATTATGCATATGATTTTCTTTTGAATGCGGAAAAGTCTGTCAGAGCCTTTTGTGTTTCCCCATAAAGTTATTCCATATGCAAGTAATGAGTGAAAGAAACTGTAATATACGATTTTTCTTGTTTCTAAATTTGTAATCTGTGCCAAGCAGGACATGTTGAAACAGGCAGTATTTAATTTTTTTCTATATAATTTAATTGTTTAGTCCATTTAAGGCGTTCATCTATAAATAACCTTAAAAGTTTAGCTTCTTCTGAGGTAGCTGAAGTTAATGAGTTACTTTGTGTGTTTTCTACTGTAGTCTTAAAATGTACAATTTCAGTTTCAGTTTTATTTAATTTCAGACCATTGCATGTAAACCATGCTTCCAATTGTTTTATGGCTTGGTCAATGTTTGTTTTTAAATTATCAATATCTGACCCACTTAAAATAATCAACGTGTCACCTGCATAAAATATTGGTTGTCCGCTGACTGTAACTGAAAGATCATTCGTGTAAATTACATAAAGTAGTGGACCCAGTACGGAACCCTGCGGAACCCCATTTTTAATTTGTTCCCATTTTGTATGTATAGGACCAGAACTGCCCAACAGTATAATTTTATGTTTACGGCCTTCTAAATATGATTTGAACCATTCCAAGTTTGTGTGTCTTATGCCGTACTTGTGTAGTTTACTTATTAATATTTTGTGTCCAAATTTTTTGCTACTTTGTTTACAAAATCCACGAGTGCAGTGTTAGTTGATAATTTTTTTCTAAATCCATGCTGGGATCTGTTAAGAATTTTTGCATTTTAAAGGTAGGTTATTAGTTTAAATGTACTAGTTTTTCTAGAATAATTGAGAAAGTTGGAAGTACTGACATTGGGTGGTAATTTTTTAAATTAAATTAATTGGGAGTCGATTAATGACACTAAACAACACTTACTTTTAAATTTTCCCGGAACCAGTTTCACCAATGAGAACCAGTCGATGTCCGGCTGAAGATAGAGGGAAGGCCTCTGAAACTGGTTCTGGGAAAATTTAAAAGTAAGTGTTGTTTAGTGTCATTAATCGACTCCCAATTAATTTAATTTATACAACAACACTGTTTTAAACACTTCCATGAAAGGATTGGTAATTTTTTAGTTCGTCTTCCCCACCTTTGTGAATAGGATGGATTATGGCATATTTCATTCTTTCCGGTTGCGTAGTAAAATACTACGAAATGCTCATTTTATTTTGGTCCAAAGTCCATCATAGTAGGCATGATGTGATGTCATCACTTACTGGCAATCCCATAGTTTTCAAATGTCAATGAAACTGTACACCAGATGGCAGCAAGCACTACATAAGTAGATTACAGGGCGGTAGTAGAAATCTAAAGGAGTTCAAGACTTGGAATTCATTACAGAATATTTTGAGGTTTCCAAAGCATTAATTTTCTTTAATTACAGAATGACAGGAAGAGGCAATAGTAAAATAAACCTCCTTACCTGTTTTGGATAGTAAATAAATTTCTTTTGTAAGAAACATATAAACTACCCTGAAATTCTGAAAAGTGCTCTAAGTATTGACATAACAAAACTTTAAACAAATGTTTGGCACTGATAAATAGACAAGCAACCTGCTACATACAGGAACTGAAATGAACAGTTTAAAGATAAACATAACCTCAAAGACCACCATAGGTGTATGAGCTGTCATATGACTACATTAAACTCATAAGACTTCTTAAATGCCCTGGAAATTAGGCAAATTTCTCAACACTAAGCTACTACACTTTTGCAACCTTTGAGGAAGTGAAAATCACATGAAAATAGTGATGTGATTTAGAGCAAGAGAACCATCATCATTGGCACATCAGAACCAATTTAAAATGAACATCCAGTAGTGTTTATGTGTACTTTATAAGGATGTCTCATGCAAATTTGCTGTCACTCTCCTGTTGGCTTCCTTTTGAGTACAGCGGGACAAACACAGAGAGTAAATTCTACCTGCTTCTCTACATCACTAGGAGCAATCAACATTCAGTAGAGCCATGCTTATTATAAATTAAAAACACACAATTTATACTTATGTTGTATCTATTTGTTGCTAATAAAATGGAAGAATAAAAGAATGCATAAAACTTCCAAATACCTTCAATGCAGTAATCAAGTGACATGGAAGTCATAGTAATCTTTCAGCATCTCCAGTTCTGTTAATGTTTCTGATGAAGCTTTCTGCTGCCTGCAGAATCTTAAAAACAGTTCAGAATCAAATACCATGAAGTAATTTCTTCATTTATGGGGCAAGTTATAATAATGGTGTTTAAGTTTGGCAAATAAGATGGTTGGAGAAGCACTTTGCAATCCCAGTAATGGTAAAGATCACTATAGGAGTGCTAACAGGAAGAGGAACTTATTAATTCTTGTGAAGAATAAACTGAAGATTGAACAAGCAAGATGGAAAATAATTGACTCATTTAGAGTGGGAAGAAGAGGAGCAAACCCAAGGCCTATAATTGTGAAACTCACAACAGTTAACTTTAAATGGAAAATTTTAAATAATGCATCCAAGTTAAGAGGAACAAAAATTTTTATTGAACATGACTATGGCAAAAAAGAAAGGGAATTTAGAAAACTTTTAATATGTGAGATGAAGCTAGTGAAATAACAAGGAAGACATTTGTTAGAGGACTTTCTTTGTATATTGACGGTGTCCGGCAGGATATGGGTCAACAAAATTTGATACGGGAATCATGTATGCAGAAAATGAGAGAGACAACAAATGTTGGAACTGAAGATAGGAGAGACGCAAATGACTGAAACACATGAGGTGACGTAAGAGAGAAGACTAGTGGGAAAAGAACGGATGATGATACAAGATAGGATGTCAGGAAAAGAGAAAATGAGCTTGGAGATCAGCTGAGGGAATTGCCAGAGAAGCATGTTACACCATAAAAATAGATGAGTGATGAATCGAGGAGGTTGGCTATCGGTACAACAACCGGACTGGATATTTGGCGCCAGGGTGACATTAGTGTAGTGTGAACTCCGAGTGGCAGTATTGGAGATGAAGAACAAATCAGAAGGACGAGTAGCAGGGCTAAGTTGGACAGGTTCTCTTTTGAAAGGAAAGATCCAGTATAGGACAAATCTTTGGTGTTGTTATTCTGGAACAGTGAGGGTTTCTGGGTAAAGTTGAGTAGTGGTAAAATTAAGCAGTTATTAAATGTGGCTGATATACGTGCTCTTGTGGAGACTTGGTTGTGGAAAAGTGTGAACATTGTCATAGAGGGGTATGAGTATTACAGTCAAGTAGAAAAAAGAAGCAGTCAGAGGGGGAGATAATAAGGGGGTCTGGGAGTTTTTATATAGAAAGATAGAAGTTTTAGGTTAAGGTGGTGGAGGAGCTGTGTGATGTTAAGGTGGATAGATATTAGCTATAGATATACTAAGGAAAGATGATAAGATGGCATCAGGCATTGCATATAAACCACTAAGTTCATCTAAATTTTATGATCCCAAATTATTCTGTAAATTGAACCAGTTCATAGGAATACTATATAAGCATCCCAATATAAAATAGTTTTAGTTGGGGACTTTAATACCAGTACAGCATGTGTATAACTTCAAACAACAGCTGAGGAACATAATTGTGTAGTGGAAGAAATAGACAAGCAACAAAGTAGTGATAAAAGCGCTAACAAAGAAGGTAGAAAATTATAGTAATTTTGTGAAGATACAAAAATGCTAGGGGAATTTATCAGAAGAGAACGGTAAAAATGGTATCAGTAAAGAAAAGTAAAATGAATTAAGTTAAGGTCCACCATACATAAATAACCAAGGCGTTGAAATATATGGTGGACTAAGGGATAAAATAGCAACTCAAGTAATGTAATTGTAAAAACTTTTTGTATAAATTGTTTGGAAATAAACATAAATAAATAAGAATGCTAGATCTGCCCAAACATTATCCTGTAAAATGACGGGATAGTTGTGTAAACTGTGTGGATGCTTCCTTCACAATGCCTGCCTGAGGTTACAGTGCAAAAATACTGAATCAGTATTCTGTCTTTGCAGGATGATGTAGGATGAGATAACACTAACACTCAGAACCCAGATCAAGCCATGTTGCACCCATCATTGTAAGCTCTAATCCAATTATGATAATTATTATATAATTATCATAATTATAATTATTATATAATTATTATATAATTATAATTATTATAATTATTATATAATTATATAACATAATTATCTAATTATGTTGCTATGTTACCACAGGCACATTTAATTTTTTGTCCAATTTTGCTCTTTCATTCAATGACATGATGAAATACATTAGGTTAGAGTGGTAACTCATAGGAGACTAATTCTTCATGCCAATGTGCATGTCCTTTGAGTTTGATGGAAAAGTTAATTTACTGTGAGGTAGGTCAAACTTATGGTAGAAGTGACAACAGTTGACTTTGTTTTATTTCCTCCTATTATTTGCTTCTATAGCAGTATTGCCACTATTTTTGTTTCAATCCACATATGATGGTACATGATCTGCTATCTTTCCTATTATAAGCCTTGTCACAACTATTTCTCACTCTTTCTTCTTCTAGTCTGCAGAGACAATCACTTTCCGTAACCATTGATCTTATTTGGTTTACACCTACGCTAGGTTGATGTCACCCATAGAAAATAACATATAATTGTAAAATTCAGATAATACAGATGGATTGTATACTACACTCAACGCAAGGATATGTCTGCACCTTTAACTTTATTTTTATCTACATCACTTGATTTAATTCCCTCATCCCCTCATCACACTTCAGAACATAAACTTTTCTTCACAAAGACTCCTATACCCCCAGAAACTCTTCTTCTCACATTTTTCTTAAGCCACTCTTATTTAAAAGCATGAAGTCATCTAACTCTATTTGTCACCTTCATCAAATCACATTCCAGCAACTGCCTTAAAACTCTAAACACTTCCCCAATTCTTATTTTTTTCTTTTAAGCCCTCTGCATTACTAAAGAAACACCTTTTACCCCAATTTATATCTTTATTTACTTCTCCTTGGTTTGAATTATTCCAATCTTGCCTTGTATTTTATTGTTACTCCATCACACAGTGTATCTCTCATATCACAGATCACTAATATGCTGCCCTCTGGCATTGACAAAATGTACAGCTGGTCCATGTTGGTTCTCTTCTCATCCTCATCTAACTTCAGGGTCATAGCCTCCAAATTTTCATGGTCATCTGGTGACATCATCTCTTCAGTGACATCTCATTCTGAGAGTTCATGCCATTTGACTTGCCTTCTAAACCATGCGTATTTTCTTCAAGTTTATCTGAAGTCTGTTGGTCCTCCAGTTTAATCTGGTATATCAATAATCTTCTGTGTTCAAGTTCTATGTACCGATGTTGAGTCATACCCTGACTTTTCCCTTCAGTCCACAGTCCAGTTCCTCTAACAAGTGCTTGCTTTTCTATTTATCTAACTTGCTTTATGTTTTGGAATAAGTATATTCACTTATCTCTCTCTTTCTTGGAGAAATCTTGTGCCAGTAAAATCTTTGTTATTTTTAATTTCTTCATATTTCTTAAAGCATGTAATTTAAACCTCATTGTATTCACCTTTACAATTATGAGCCTACACCTGCTGCCCCTTTTTCCTATTCCTGAAACAGCCAACTACCTTGCATGCGGTTGATTTCAATTCCAGTTTACTTTCAAATATTTCTTACACCAGCTGACTTAGCCATTCCATTTCCAGTCTTCCTTAGGTACTGCAATTTCATTATTCACTTCTGACCCTAAAGTTAGCAAAGTTTCTTTAAACCTTTCCATCTATTAACTACCCTATCAACCTTCTTCTCCATTTTCTTTAACTTAATTGTCTTCCAGTAGTCTTTTAGCATAGTCAACACTTGATTCATATCTTTGGATCCCAGATTCAATTCAGTTCCTTCAATTGTCAACAATCTACTGCAGGAAAGTAAATTCATATCTCACTTATAAATGCTACAACTTGGCTGTCTCTTACGATTTAATTAGCTAGTGGTAGTGACACTTCTGCACAGTACTTAAGAGCTGAATTTACATACGTATTATATGTAGTATTTAATGTAGACCTTGAGCAACTCCATTTAGTTCCTGAAGGTCTTTTTAATATCTTAAAACAATTGGTTGCTTTAACTTAAAATTTTTCAGAAATTAATTGTTCTTTCAACTAGCTGTGTGTAGGACAAGGTTTGAATGGCTAGGGTCAGATTGAAAACTTTATTGCCATAGCCAGGATTTGAACCACAGACCTCCTGATCTCTGTCTGGATTTTCCTTACTGGTTAATCAGTTATTAATATTACTTAAGGTAATATTGGCTTATTCATTTTTTAGGGGAAAGAGCTGAAAGTTACATTTCACAGTGTTACTTTCAGGAGGTTTTAGAACACCATTGTTTATGTGTATTCAGAGAATTTTGAACATCAGTCTTTAGAATTTCAAATTTTTCCGAGTTCAGTGAAATGTTTTGAGAATGTCCATAATAACACTATAAAATTTTAGATCTTATCATTGCATTTTTTAAAGTGTTCTCTACTGCAATCCACACTAGTGCCCAAAAGTTAATTATAATTTGGAAAACAGATATCTGAAAGGGAAACAGTAAGTGAGCACCATTAAACATTATCACAGCGTGCACTTCACCTTACCTGTGATCTCTTATACGTAAATGGATTCTTGCTTCAAAGGTCAACAAAACCAGAGCAGCAAACTAATACCAGAGTTGATGTGTGTTTGGAGGAATTTAGTAACAGTGACGTCAAAATTAATATAAAATTATATTTGGTTGGTTTATTGACACTCGTCACTTACTTTTTCATATATTTCATATATATGAAAAAGTAAGTGACGAGTGTCAATAAACCAACCACAAATAATTTTATATTAATACCAGAGTATCAGACCCGTGTACACCTCATTTGTTATTGTTCTCCCATTATGAACATAATGTAGTTGCTTCACAAAGTGTTTACAAGACAGCACCAACATGCCACAAAGATGTCAATTGGGCCCTATTTTGAAGGGTAGAATCATCAATCGTCTAGAGGCAGGTCAGACACAGACCACAGTCTCACTTTCCCTGAATGTGCCACAAAGTGTCATTTCCAGGCTTTGATGATACCTAGAAACAGGATGCGTTCAATGGATTTCTATACATGGTCGCCCATGGAGCACAATACTGCAATAGGAACAATGTTTGACATGACAACATAACATCAGAGGATGCCTGCAAGACAACTGTCTTCCAAGCTTGCAGCTACCACAGACATTCAAGTTTTCAGGCAAACTGTATACCGGAGGCTCAGGACAGTCAGCCTCTATGCCAGACGTGAAGCAGTGTATGCCCCACTCACTCGAATACACATATGGCCCCATTTACAATGGAGTCAGCAATATTAACTTTGGACCTTGAATGAATGGAGCAAGGTGCTGTTTACAGATGAGTCCAGATTCAATTTGAACAATAATTCTAGTCACATAATAATCTGGAGAGAATGTGCAACTCGGTTTCATCCCACGAACATTGTGGAAACACGGTAGCATACTCGTTTGGGCAGGCATAATGTTCAATGGATATACAGATCTGCACATTTTCAACAGTGGTAATGTAAATACCCAGAGGTACAGAGACTAGGTACTTGATTCTGCATAAGAATTCTATAGAGCATATCTGGAATGCATTAGGAAGATGGGTTGCAGCATGCCAGCCCCCAGCAAGGACACTTCCAGACCTCTGAAATGCTCTCTGTGAGGAATGAGAACTGCTGCCTGCAGTGCCCTTGAACCACCTTATAGACAGCATGCCACACCGCTGCAAGGCCTGTGTAGCCATGAGGTCTGTGTTGCCACAACCCATATTAATCTCTCAGCAGTATATTGATATTATGGAAGTGATTGTCAGATTTTGTGCTTGCGTAAAAAATTGTCCCGAGATCTAAATCTTCTGCTATTTGTCGCTCTATTGGATCATGTGTGATACATTGATAATAACATATTGCATTGTGCTTAGCTTCTGTACAACTGGATAGTTTGGTAATAAAATATTGAATAAAATATTAAATTATGTAAAATATTGTATATACAGCTTCTCATGCTTTTAAACTTTCTTTCATATAGACAGAGTCAAACTGAAAAATTCAATGCCATGGCTGTAATTTGAACCACGGATCTCCTGGTTTCCATCCAGTCGCTCTTACCCATTGAGCTACCATGGCCAACTTGCCATCATGACAGGAGACATGATATAAAGCCACAACTATATACTATATATATTATATCATATTGATATTTCCAGCTTTCATCACTGTTATATCATCACATGTCTTTTTGTATCTTCCTTCATCAAATTTTTGTCTATAATTTTCTCTACCATTCTCTGCTCATTTTTGAGATGGGAGAATCCAACTGCAAAGCTTCCTGTTGTAAAGTTTTTATTTAATACTAGAAGGACTGGCGGTTATGGTCTACCGAGAAGGACCAACCCATAATTTTGACAGGTGCAGTTTTATTTGCCCTTTTTAAAATGGTGAACAAATTTGAGTGCATGCCAGTTTATTTAATATTATTTATACTGTTTACTAGTATATAATTTTACTTTTGTTTGAAGAAGTACATGGTAAAATCAACATTTTAAGCATAAAAATGCATCCAAATATATGCGATAACCAAATGTAAAATGGACAACTTTCCTTAGCAAACACATGTTTTTCAACATAAAATTTTGAATACCACAGTATATAGAAGAAAAAAACACTTATAAACCTGATTTTGCTCATTCAAAGCCAGCTCCAGCATCATAGCACCTAACACACGTGTATTCAGCATTGCCTAAACATGGTCCACAAACATACATGCTGCTAAGTTGTATATGAACTGACGTCTGCTTACTTTTTCACCTGTTACTTCCTTATAGAGTATCCATGCATTAATAGCTGCATCCATATTTCACTGTGTACAGTTGAGCCATTTGATCAACGACGTCAATGCTGTACTTGGTGTTATTTTAGTACACCACTGATTCGGGTGGCTTTTTAGGATATTGTTTATTTAGAGTAACTGTGTCATGCATTGAACTCAAAAGAAGCACATTTTTGTTCTTTTTTCTCTGATAACATGTCAGAGTTATGTCACCTGACTTTGTGCAAAGGTGCTGCAGCAGATTTTGACAATTGAGGGATTTTCCTTCTACATTTCTTCACTGTGCCCACAGTACTCGTACTTTTACGCTTCAAACTTTCTGCAAGGCATTTGTTTGTGGAAAAATTGTCACATGTAATATTTCTTCCTGCAAAAAC
Source organism: Mantis religiosa (assembly GCA_030765055.1). Taxonomy (NCBI): domain Eukaryota; kingdom Metazoa; phylum Arthropoda; class Insecta; order Mantodea; family Mantidae; genus Mantis; species Mantis religiosa. The sequence goes on from CM060948.1 coordinate 245,248,687, forward strand.
AAAGGGCTGTATAAGACGCATTACAACATGCTCTGCAAGAGAAACACCTGTGGGGCGCTGATCGTCTCTGCCCAGATCAGGAAAACCATTCGCCAGATTCTTTGAATTTGCATCAGCTGAAGCCAAAACTTTATTCCAAATTTGTCCTGTTTATTGCTCATATACTGATTGAAAGTGCATCTAGCCTTGCAAGGAAACAGTTGCTCATCCACAGTGATATTTTCACTTGGAATGTAACACTGCAAGGAATTGGTAATAAAAGAATTCCAGACAGGAGTAGCAGCTGCAAAGTGACCTGTACTTAGTCTTTGAGAACGTGTGTTCTTGTCATAAAATTGCATAAACCACAAAATTTCAGCGAATTTGTTTCTGCTCATTGTGTTCCTGAAAAATGGTGGTCCCCAGGTATTTGATCATAACAACTTCAGCGGAAAGTTTTTTGCTCCAACACCTCATAAATTCATAAGTGGTAGCACGAATTGCGCCACTTGGGCATAAAGCTTTCTTACTCATCAACAAAAGGTCTGCAGAGTACCATAAACCAATCAGGAAGGAAAACAACAACAGATGTGGACAGATCCGAATGCTATTGTTCACACTTCCATATCCGTCAAAATAACGGATGGCGGTCCTTCTAGTAGGAGCTGTTTGTACCAGGATTTAGGAAGGTCCAAAATGCTTAATTCTTTGTGAACGTGTTTGTCATAAGTATTTATTAAAAGCCGTAGAACATAGGAAGTGTAGGAAAAAAACATAAGCAAGAAATAAGACCTCTAAAGCAGCTCATCTGTCAAAATGACAGGTGCGGCCCTTCTAGTGTTAAAGTCAGTGTTCGCTTCTGCTGATCCAATATTCATGACTTCTTGAATCTGATAACATGTACAGTAATAATTTTCAACAACATGCGCTCTGCTTTCATCACATTTTCATCCAATGTTGCTGTAGTTATCCTGCATAGTCTTCATTTTCGAGAAAATGCCTCTCTCTTCTAAACTTCACAACCCATGGATAAATAATGGATTGAGAAGGGCAAAGATCCCCAAAAGCCTGATACTGTTTTTCAGTGCATTCTCTCTCTCCTAGAACAACTTTAACCTTACAGAAAAACATAACTTGCTTGAGATCATTCCAGGTTGTGATGCAGCAACAACTGCATGCAGACACACACAGAAGTTCTGATACTGCACATTGTAGGTCCATAAACATCATACCACGCTTTGCCCCTGCAAACAGTATATTGTTGCCAAATGTGTCCATTTTCTAACAACTCTGGCAGAAATCCTGGTGCTGCCCCTGAGAAAATGCTTAAATATTGCTTTGTAGATTTTAATTAGTTTTGTGTGCTGATTTATTGCCTTTTCTTGCAACATTTACAGCTGTACTTGACAAATTTAAACATGTGCCAATGAAGTACGTATATATTGCTTATATTGAATACATTTTTATAGCTGCTGCAGTCACCAACTTGAAAGTAGCTTTCACTTTCTTGAAGACAGCACCAAAATACCTTCTTTTTATGCACATAGCAGAAGAGGGGGTCTGATTATTCTACATTTCTCAGTGCAAGCTGCAACATTTACCATAATTCAGAGATGACAAGATTAATATCTTCATTTCAAAAAAGTACATTTTCACTGTCCCATAATTATTTATTAAAATAAACAATTGACAGTTTTTACATAATTTGGAAACCCCTGAATACATTCAATAAAATAGGGGGAAAATTGCTAAAGTATGAAAATTCTCCACCCTCCACAATCAACAATTTAATCATTCTGAACATGAAACGTAGTCTGTAAACATCAATAAAAGTAATCCTCTCAGTATGTTGAAAATATCAGGGGTTTTGACCTTAGAAACAATTAATGATATTTTAATTTGATCAAATGTTGCATACTCAGACCTTGTCTATTTAATCAGTAAGGATTTTATTGCAGTGCAAGACAATTACACAGAAATAATATCTAACATTATCATTCTATTTCATTACAGGTTCAGCAAAAGTTACAGTTGTTTGATGCAGCAATGAAGAAGCAGACTGAAATAATGGTGGACAATATTCTTGGGCAAGGCATTGACATACATTTACTTGGACTTCGTGAGATGGCTAAAGAGCTAGGAGAACCTACTCCAGAAATTTTCCAGGATGAGACTTACAAAATTGCAAACCATTTTGCACTCTCCACAAGTCAGGTAACTTTCTCACCAATAAATGTCATAATATATTATTTTTATTAGAGAATTTGTTACCATTGTTACTATTTCATATAGAGTTTAAGGATTTAAGCTTAAGAGCCTATTCCATGTGACCCCAACTTGGCCAGATGGTTAGACCTCTCACCTCTCACCATGGCAGTCTGGATTCAATCCCAGGGGTCCATATGTGGCATTTGTGGTAGACAAAGTGGCATTCTGGCAGGTTTTCTCTGAGTTCTTCAGTTTCCCTCACCATTTATTTTACCATACGCTACACCACCACCTTACCATTATACATCACACCAAGCGGGATAGCTCAGGTGGTTCCATCTGTGGCCCACATTCGGGAGGCCCAGGTTCAATTCCCATGGCTGACCTACCTGTCCCATGGGTTCTTTTGGGGGTTTCCAGGTCGCCAGGCGAATGTTGGGTACATCCTCCGAATTCCCTGTACCTCCATTACATCTCCATTATCATTTCATATCATCTTTCATATGTTGGTTTCTTTCAGGCTCAAAGTGTCGGGGAAGGTGTCTCAGTGGTGCATGGCAGGAAGATATGTTATGAGTGAACCAATTCCTTCTCTGGTGAGATGGTTGCCTGTCTCCAAACAACAGTAGGGTGGGATGTCCATTGTCCTGGCTTGCCAGGGTATATTTTCATCTAAGTGAAATGTAGGGACCCTGCTCTCTGCATTGTCATGAATCCTTAGGACAACCACCCTGTGCCTCCTCTCGCCTCATTCTCCCTCCCCGGGGATGCCCCACTTGGGGGCATAGTACATACCACAAGTGTGGTTTCTGTGCTGAGTCCCCTTTGAACTAATCCAGTTATCCAAATCACCTTTGTTTTATATCATATTCTTGTTTACTCTCATAGTAGGCTTTGGCGATCACGCTTCCTGGATAGTCTCTTCAATCCATAGTTTGTCTACTCCTTGACAGGCAACTGATCTTGGTGCTCTCTCGTAAGTTGTGGAGGTGTAGGTCCTCTAAATGGGGAGGGGAGGGTAAACAGAGAAAGAAGAAGAAGAAGAAGTCTATTCAATTCATTTGGAGGAACACAGAAAACAATTGCTGCATTTCAAATATTTGCTGCTAATAATTAATGCTAGAGGACAATAGGTTCTAAAACAAGAAAACTAATACCTGAACAATCTACAAAATTTCATAATTATATATTTCTATTAAATAGAAAACAAAGACATGAAGTAAAGTATACAAAAAGTTACAATTTAACCCTTAATCTGATGATACATACTACTATTTATATGTATAATGTTAGCAGTAAGTTTTTAATAAGTTAATCATTATTTACCACACAAATATAACTTCACTTAGCTTAAAAGAAAATGATGTACGTTATTCTTATTAACTGTTGAGATCGATTTTATAAACACTTGTCTACACCACAGTCACAAAAAAACTGCGTTGTCAATGCTACCATCACTAGAAATCACTATGTTTTTGCCAGCATTACCAAAGTCTGAAAATGAAATAAACTTAAAAACAGAATCAACTGTAGATATTTCAAAATTCATTACGCAATGTTTATTTTTTTAAATAAATATTTTTTCCCAAACCATTAAATCTATGGGACCATTTAATTGTTTTAATAATTTAACTTCTGGATTTATTTCATGGTTAAATAATCAAAAGTGATCTGCTACGGCCGTTTTATCAGTCTGTTTATACTTAATGTTATGAAAATGTTCTTTCGTTTTGGTTTCCAAATTACGTTTAGTCTTTCCAATATATGCTGATCACAATCTAAACAATTAAATTGATAAATACCAGATTTTTTTATTGTTAGGAATTTTATCTTTTTTAGATAAATGTAGTAGGTAAATATTTAATATTGTATTTATTTTGAAGAAATTAAGTTATACCAAACTCTTTAAAAAAGTTTTAAAAATGTTTATTAACCCAAGGATGGTAAGAAATTTTTTTAAATTGTAATTGTCTTTTCTTTTTTTACGGGTGGAAATATCATTAGAAGTTTTTTGATAGTGTGACTTTATGGGTTCATGAAATTAAAAGTCCAGGTTACAAACACTAAAAAATTGCTCTTTCTTTCCGTATAAACACACTTTTATCAACCTTTACAGTCCAGAATTACGTCACAATACAACTTGTAAGGTCATCGACCACAAACACAGCTGTTCACGCACGAGAGTTCAACTACCGACTGACTGCCAGGGGCGGAAGGTGGTTCTCTTTTTATAGATTACTCACATTCCGAAATGTTCTCAAACAATCCAGACGGTGCTGAAGAAAGACGATCTCTCTAGAAATCCGACTCCTTCCCCCCACCGTTTCGGCGAGCTTTTATCTCCACACTACACTGCCCGTCTCTTTGACTAGTCGCCCGCGCCGCCTCGAAACAACTATGCGCTCGCGACAATATTTAAATTTTTCAATCCTTTTGTGTATAAAGTCTTTATTAAAACCATTAATTAAAGCAGTATGAGTAATATGTTTATATTATATATTAAATTCTTCTTTATTCAGGGGTATATTTATTAATCTATAAATCAGACTATTAAAAACAGCAAATTTATGTGAAAATGATTAAAACTTTTATTTTTATGTGATTATCAATATGAGTAGATTTTCCATAAATACCAAAGTTTAATTTATTATTATTTCTTATTATCTTTAAATCTAGAAAAGGAATAAATCCATTAATTTCAGTTTCTAATGTGAATTTTATAGCTTTATTTTGCAAATTTAGTAATTTTAAAGCATCATCTATGTGTTTATCAGGAACAATAGCAAAAATATCATCAACATATCTATACCAGGTATAGATATACATTCATTTTTTGATAATATTAGTAAATAAGCCACTGAAAAGGATGCCCTTATTATGGGTAGAATACTTTATAATAAGTTGCCAAGTGATATTAAAGCTCTAAGAGGTAATGTATTTCAAAGAAGACTAAAAATGTACCTAATACATAGAACAGATGAAATGTAAATATTTTATGCTTCTTGACGATGCTTGAAACTTATATAAGTCTATAAGCAAATAAATAAAAAAAATGGGTCTTATATTATTCCTTTCCAATTTTTACATTTAGAACTTCGTTTTTGTGCAGCTCACAAACTAACAATCTCAGTATTTATACTGATAGTAACTGAAGTAATCAGATTGTTTTTGTAGTTCAGAATGTCTTGGCTTAAATGGTACAAAACTATTTGAGCATTATATGAATATATTAAAATTTAATAATATCAGATAAGTGATCTTAGGTGTATCTCTTCTTTTAATCTGTTTTCTTTTTCTTTCTAATATTTAGCTCATGCTTCCAAGAACTTCTGGGCTAAAACAGAGAAAATAATTTACACAACATCCAACACTATAATGATATATTTCATTATATATTCCTTCAGTTTGGACAAAGTATTCAACCATGAAAATTCTATGACCAGTGGTCACTTCCATCTTGCCACAAAAAGCACACAATATATCTTAGTGAAAAACATTCTACACTGCAGCAATACACCAGCCTGTTTATGAAGTGAGAAACACATGCAGTCTGAGGTTGAATTCCATACTTTCCCTTTAAAACAAGGGGCTTGCTAAACTAATAATAATAGCATGATTCATTTAAACTGACTGGTTGTTAAAACCAAATAAATCTGAAGACCCATTTATATATTGAGATATGAGTGCACATACTTCAACGTAACTTCCTGATATTAAGCTGAAAAATAAGTTCCTGTATCATTTTCCTCTAAAGTACATGGTTGCATAAATAAAAACTAAAATTGATAAAAGCTTTGATTGTGAATAAGTCATCTCACCCTTATCATTTACATTTGCAATTAGAATAGCGAGGTAGAGCCACAAAATATGAGCTATTTTTATCTCTATTATATGTTGCTAAAATGATACGTTTAGCCACAAAATGATATGAAAGGACTGAATTTCTGCATGTCTTTTGCAATAAAGCCATGGGCTTAGGCTTGGCAACCCTGCAACTTTGGCATGTGTGTAAGTAGAAAGTCAGGAATGTGAACAGCAAAATTAACTCTCAACACTCAGCACAACAGCAGGTTCTGTCAGTGTTTCAGATGCTTTAAATGCATTCAGAACTATGAAAGTATTTACAAATCAAGATGTGCTCCTAAATTATGGCAAAATCAACTGCAACTAACGTGAAGCACAGCAGTTGTATAGAGACACATTTCCCAATAGGAGAATTCCAAACCCAAGATCATTTACTGTAGTAGCTCAGCGAGTACAAGAATCAGGAAGTTTGACTCCCCAACATGAAAACCAAGGACCACAGCCCTCAAATGTGGTACTCAAGGAGAAGAAGCACTTTTGCAGCTGGTGGAAGAGGTTCCTGGCACAAGTACACTAGGTATGGCACGTAATGTTGGTGTGTCAAATTGGACAGTTTATAGAATATTAAGAGAAGAGTTACTGTGCCCATATCACATTCAGAGAGTGTAGCACCTCGAAGTGAATGATTATCCATCTAGAGTAGCATTCTGCCAATGGTGTGTGTGTGTGTGTGTGCTCAATCCTAGTTTGTCATCACAGGTGGTTGTGACTGATGAGGCTCACGCGTAATGGTACACTGAATTCTCATAATCAATGTACACGGGCCTTTGAAAACCCTCAGAGAGTGTGACAGGCTCATTTCCAGCACCAGTTTTCATTGAGCATCTGGACCCCAATAACTAGAGATACGTTGATAGACCCCTTTATATTACCCACAAAATTGACTGGAACAGCATATCAGCAGTTACTGAGAAATGATCTGCCCTTTCTTTTACACTCTTCTCACAAGGCAAAATATGTCATTATGCAGATATTTCACTTTTGAATGTTTTTAACAAGTTTTATTTCTCTTTCCTGTAGCCAAAAAAATTGTTAATATTTGTCATTTATGTAGATATTTCACTTTTGGATGTTTTTAACAAGTTTTATTGCTCTTTCTTGTAGCCAAAAAAATTGTTAAAATTTGTCTTGCCTGCTGATCTCCATATATTAATCCTAAAACTTAAAGTCTTTAATTGTTTCTATGAATTAAAAATAAGCAAAATTATAAAAAGGGAATTTGGTAATTGTTTTATGAACTTTTTTTTAATGTAATTTATGTCTTCCAACATTATGTCATATTGGACAATGAATGAAATGGGTGAAATGATGCTCAAGTGAGCCTGAGGTCCATGAAGCTTAAAGTTACCCGACATTTGTCTATCACGATAAGGGAAAACCCCGGAAAAGCCTTATCCAGTTAACTCACATCAGTAGAGTTGTTCAACGAGCATTTAAATCAAAAATTTGTTAATTGTTGGGTCAGCTGATTTGGACCAGTAACTTGGCCTGCAAGATCTCCAAATATCAGTCCATTAGATTACTATTTCTGGGAACATTTGAAAAGTAAGTTGTACTATAATGAGGTTGCTACCATTGATAATCTTCGCACACATGTGTTTGAAGCAGCACTAGAGATCGAGCACAACACAGAAGCACTAATAAGGGTAGGACAAAATTTGCTAAGAAGATGCGATGCTTGCATAGAGTCTAATGGAACACATTTTGAGCATCTACTGTATATAGACATTTGTTGATGTTGCAGTTATTGACCATCAATAAATTTCCTGTTTAGCAAAATATGGCTTTGATTTAATCATACAGGATACATCTGAATGAAGTATTTCTATAATTAATATTTGAATTTGCAGGGTGCTGGGGTAGCGCAGTGGTTTTGTTTGCAATTCCCATGGTAAGGGTCCCTAGTTCAATTCCTGGCTCTGGAGTTGGAGATTTTAAGTCGGCCTTATCCACGCCTTCACCTCTGTCTAGCACAGGTGAAGTGTCCTCTATGCCCAACGTGGTTCGGAGTCCACAGTATAAGCTGTAGGTCCTCTCGCCTCACTGTCATCTTCACTATCACCCTACCATTAGAGGTAATGGACAGCGCCCTCTGGGTGCCTCCACCTGAGAAATGGGTCTCGTCATCACATGGTGGGGCGAGGTTACTCCATCATGCCATGTGGGGAGTGTTGGTAATCAACCAACCAACATTTGAATTTGTTATCCTTGATCATCTTATGCATAGCCTGTTACATTTGGGTCTCATGAATACAGTTGATTAGCTTAAAAGCCACCCCAACCTCTAGTTACTAGCAGTAGGTGATAAACACACGGGCATGTAGTGAACCAGCTTTCAAGTGCTGACGTAGTTTTTAGAATTTCACCGATTGTAGGTCTGAACACATGCTTGGCTGCAAACCAAAATATAAACATTGAGCTCTGAATTCCTACTCTGTTGCCAGACTGTGCAGATAATAATCTATTTAGCAATGTTCAATTACCTCCTTTATTTTTCAAGATAGACAAAATTGTTATGGGACTTCATCATTCATCATTTGGATCTCCCAGCTTTCAAAATCTGCACACTCATAGCATAACACCCTATGTATTTTTACTTTACATAAATCATTCAAACTAGTACATTCATTATCATGAGGCCAGCCCACTCTGTTAAATCTCCCAATCCATCTTCTCAGGCAAAATAAATGTGTATAGATTGGAAACATCACCCCTACTTGGAGTTACTATGAAATTAAAATTGAAACTTTATTGAGTACTGAAGCTATCCCTGACGAGCTCCCTGCTCTTATGTCTTATAGATACCCCTCTACAACTCATACTTACAGACTTTACAAAATTTCATAGTTGACATGTACTGTATTACCTCCCATTAGTCCACTATCCCCTTATTCCAGTTTTCTTTTCTCGATTGTTAGCTCTCCATTTCTTTACTTTCACTTAACTGTGGCATTTTTTCTGCATACTGCTGCTTAGCTTTTATTTAACTCTATTACATTTTCCACTTATGCTTTTTCCTTTGTCCTATTGGTTTAAATGGCTTTAGTTTCCTGATAGCTTATTTTTCCCCATTTGTTGTTCTTCAATAATTTTACATTTATCAACTCTTCTATTTTTTCATATGCAGCTATATTCATTGATTGTACTTTATTGATTGACTCTTTTATAGTTTCTAACACCTCCTCTCCTTTCTCATCTTGTTATTTCTTCTAAAATATGTTTTTCTGTTTACTCTGCCTAATCAGATGACAGAGGTACTAGCTAAAACATACTACTTTTTATAAGTAAATTAAATCCACAAAGGAAGCAAATATCATTACACTGTTTTCATCTACTAATACATATATCTGCATTTACAGCTTTACACAGCCTTTATGTGCAAGGTAGTGTTAATATAGCTACTGAGTTTTTAACAGTAATTTTGCAGATATTACACTTTTGGATGTTTTTAACAAGTTTTATTGCTCTTTCCTGTAGCCAAAAAAATTGTTAATATTTGTCTTGGCTGCTGATCTCCATATATTAATCCTAAAACTTAAAGTCTTTAATTGTTTCTATGAATTAAAAATAAGCAAAATTATAAAAAGGGAATTTGGTAATTGTTTTATGAACTTTTTTTAAATGTAATTTATGTCCTCCAACATTAAGTCATATTGGACGATGAATGAAATGGGTGAAATGATGCTCAAGTGAGCCCGAGGCCCATGAAGCTAGAGTTACCCGACATTCGTCTATCAGGATAAGGGAAAACCCCAGAAAAAGCCTTATCCAGGTAACTCACCCTAACCGAGATTCGAACTCGGGACCTCTTGAACGTGAGGCAGACATGCTACCATCTACGCTACCGAGGCAGGCATTTTTATGAACTGAAAATATAAAACTGATGATTAAATATTCTTATGAGTAAGGACTATGTTACAATGAAGCACAAAATTAATATAATTTTGAGTCAAACTAGTGTTCAATGCTTCATATATTGCTAGTGTTTACCTAGAACGCTATTTGTTAGGACCTTCCTAACATCCTCAGTGAATGTCAACTGTTGAATTTTGATTTGGTGAACTCCTTGGAGCATTTGGGGCATCTCTGTTGCTGTCTTGATGAACTTTAAGTTTGGGTTCTCTTCAAAGGTTGTGTCAAAATTGGATAGTTTTCTTTCCTATTTCTTTATGAATATTTTTTCCCACATGGTTAATAGAGTTAACCCTGAACACCTTTTAATAAATGGATTTCTTGTTCTATATGCAAAAGTTGTCACAGCCCTTGCAATTTATGTGGTACACACCTTACTTTTTTGTCTGTGGGTTTCTCTTTTTTATTATGTGATTTCAAAAGGTATTGTAGACTGAATTTGCTTTGGAGCCAAAGTAATGCTGTGTTCTTTGAAGACTTTTTGGAAAAGGTATGTAGCTCTGGGATGGTATGTAAATTTTCTGTATGAAGTTTTATTACTGATCAGGGAAAGCTTAGTTATTTCTCTGCATCTCTGTTTTCTTTTGAATTTATCAATTTTCTTTTTGATGAATTCAGCACCAAATCCATTGTATTCTTCAATGTGAATTATATGATTCTACTGTTTGATATATTCCATCTTATTTAAGAGTACCTTAACCAGCCTGTAAGTGAAACTGTTGATAACCGCTGCTTGTGTTGTCTTGGGTTGTATCCATCTGATTTTATGAAATTTTCTGTGTGTGTTTCCTTCCTATGTATGCCAAATTCTAGTTTTATATGGTTTCTGATAAGTTTCAAGTCTAAGAAAGGAATTGTGTTATTTTTCTCTTTTTCTATGGAAAATTCTGTTTTAAAAATTACTCCTTCAAAGAATACAACTTTACTTTGGCCCCACAGAACAAATTCAATGTACAATACCTTTTGAAATCACCTAATAAAAAAAGAGAAACCCACAGACAAAACAAATCAGGTGTGCAACGGATAAATTTGAAAAGGCTATGACAACTGTTACATAGGCAAAACTAAAAGGAATTTGAACATTAAGCCTAAAGAGAATTTTAGAAAACATCAAGAACAAAGAAATAGACAAATTGGAAGTAGCGTGCCATTTTTAGAATGATAATCATGATATAAAACAAGAAATCCATTTATTAAAAAGTGTTCTGATTCTAACTGCATTAACCACATGGAAAAAATAATTATAAAGAAATATGAAAGAAAACCGTTCAATTTCAACAACCCTTTTGAAGAGAGCTGGAACTTCAAATTTATTAACATTCCAACAGAGATGCCGCTGTTGCCTCCAAGGAGTTTACCAAATCAAAATTCAACAGTCTACATTAGCTGAGTATGCTATGAAGGTCCTAAAAAGAGCCTTCTAGGTAAACACTAGCAATATATGGAGCATTGAGTCCTAGTTTGACTCAAAATTATATTTATTGATGATTAAAGATTGGTTTTTACAGTTAGCACATAAGCAAATTGAAATAATGCACTAGCCAAAAGTTTAAAAAGCATTTTATTTCAAAAGAAATATTTGAAACATACAGCATGAAGTATTTTATAATGCTAATGGTACCACATTGAATTGAATTGAATTTTAATTTGACTGAAGAAAGAAAATATGGATATGCTTAATTTTCTCATTAATGTGTCATTCATTTCTCCCAATTTCAATTCTCCCAATTAAAATCACATGTAGGTGACAATGTCAGGTAGCACATAAAAATAACATAATTGTTCTACTAAATGCATACAAAACGATATTGTATGTACCACATATGAAAAAATAGAGGAATCAGAATACTCTCTGGAGTCACTGTTCCACATTCTTAGAATTAAGTTATATAAAAAACTGTAAATGCTTGCTGACTATTAATAAGTTTACTGATTTACTTGTTCATGTTAAAGAAAATAACTTATTTTTTTTCCCAGGTGCCCACAGTTTCTGACAGTTTTATGGGTTACGGACCAGTTGTACCTGATGGTTATGGAGCATCTTACAACCCTCACGCAAATTGCATTGTATTCTGTCTTTCAGCATTCAATTCTTATGAAGGCAGTAGCACTTGGCGCCTAGCTCATAGTCTAGAAGAGAGTCTCTTGGCTATGAAAGACCTGCTAAAGAGCAGAAACACAAAAAAGTAATAAGGCTGGATTGTAAGAAAAACAAAGAATCCACACACTCATTGTAAAGGGAATGGCTGACTTTCCAGTTCTTGGGTTGTACAGAAAGTTGTAGCAGGAGAGAATGGTAAATAAATATTGCAAGGCTATTAGGTATATTGTAAAGATGCTCATCCATGATGATATAAGAGAAGTATAATGCATAATGTAAGATATTTTTGTTATGAAGAGAGGTAAAATTCAGAGGATGAATTTCTTAAAAGAAAACTTTTTAATTAAAAAAGGTATATGGAATGTTTATAAAACTTGTTAATGTAAGTTATTGAAAAGTTATATAAAATGTTTGAATATTCAGAAAGCTTTACACATGTTTATTC
>CM060948.1:245263695-245328695 GCA_030765055.1 Mantis religiosa
TTACATTCTTTTCCATGTCAAATTTATAGATTTTTCTTGAAAGTTTAGAATTTTTAGAGCATCTTCTAAATATTTTGCAATTTGACTATTTCAAATATATTTTAACATAGCGCTACCAAATTTTGAAGATCCAATGGCATACTTTTGTTGTTCATGTTTCCAAAGTGCACATAAAACTTTCTGTGAATAGTGGTCAAATTGGGCTGCCTATAGTTACATATAAGTTCCTAAACAAAAAGATGTAGACATGAGCAGATTTTTCCATAAAATTTGAATACTATAGTTTGAATAGTTATAAATAAAAGTGTTGTTAACAGTGAAGCTAATTTCATGTACAAAGTTTATACATATTTGAATATTATATTGCAGATATCGAAATTTCCACCCAAAATTTAAATATAAATTTAAATGAAATAGAAAAAAAAGCAATACAAAGAAAATGCTGCAAAATAACAGAGATCATAGTTAACAAAAGAAAACTAACTCCAGCAAGAATGTAATAACAGCATTCAAAAGCAAATCTTTGATTTATACAGAAACCAATAAAGGGATCACAGTAGTGATCATGAAAAAAAAACTCACTATTTGGAAAGGATGGGAGCACTTTTGGAAAACAAGGAATACTCTAGAGGAGAGAAGAATCCCCTAACCCAATGCATAAAAAGTTGAATGCAGCAATTGAAGACTGGAAATTAATAGACAAAAAAGAAAAACTCAAAATTAAAGCAGACAACTTGATGCTACCCATAATTTATAGACTCCCAAAAATACATTAATCAGGAATAGCAATGAGTCCCATTACAAACAATATAAATGTTACACAAATATAAATATTTGTTACTAAATCTCCACTTAACTTAAGAAATTGATTATAATATTTCTTTCTTCTTTCTAATCAAGATCGATTTTGAAGGCAAATCACATTCGTCCTCAGTTCAAAACAAACTTCGTTGTTTTTATTAGAAAGAAGAAAGAAATATTAATATCAATTTCTTAAGTTAAGTGGAGATTTAGTAACAAATATTTATATTTGTGTAATATTTATTGCTTCACTGTAACTAGCTTCATTTTCTATGTAATCAATATAAATGTTCCTGCTTACAATTACCAAATGGCTCACACACTCATTTTCCTTCTTTACAAAACTGAAAACACTAAGCATAAAAAATTCTTTTGCCCTAATTCATAATACTAAGGATATAGAATAGATGAAACAGATATCTTAGTCTCCTTTGATATCATGGCTCTATTCGCAAGCATACCAACAAAATCCCTACCAACACACATCAGAAACAATATGTAAAAATGCAGAGGAAATCCAAGAATATGTCATATTTTCTAAATGTGCATTAAACAAACTTACAGTGATGTCAAAATTAATCGGAAAAACTATTTGTAGTCGGTTTATTGACACTTCGTCATTTACATTTTTACATTATCGAGGGACTAGTTTCAGAAGCCATTGCCTCCATTTTCAACCTCTTTCCAACTAGCATCTAATTTTGAATGCTCTCCTCTCTCTGGCGGTGGAACTATGAACTTCTTTGTCCAAATGTCTACTTTGAAATCCCACCAGTAGATAATTTGACAAAGAAATTCATAGTTCCACTGCCAGAGAGAGAAGAGCAGATGACAACAGATGCTAGTTGGAGAGAGGTTGAAAATGGAGGCTATGGCTTCCAAAACTAGTCCCTCGATAATATAAAAATGTTAGTGATGAAGTGTCAACAACCGACTACAAGTAATTTTACTGATTAAACTTACTTTTCTTTCATTGGGAAGTATTAGTTTCAGCAATGAGCAGTCCAGTTTCACCACTATTGGCAGATCTTTTTATGAGCACTTTGGAAACAAGAGTCACAAACGCATTTTGCTGAATCTTCAAAATTTGGTACTGCTATTGCTGGCATTTTTGCATTAGTCCCAGAAAAACACATGTAGAAAACACTCTAAAAATATTAAATCCTCAAGGAAAAAAGATATAGAGTTCATGTGTGTAAAAAGAATGTAATAGACAACTACCTTTACTTGACCTTAAAATCATCAATAAAGAAAACCTTCTAAAATTCTGGAACTACAGGAAACCCACACATATTGACAACTACATAAAGCAAAACAATTACAATCCCATCCCTAACTAACATGCATTTCTCAACCTTAGCATAGATTAGTTAATGTCTCAATGGAAAAAAAAAACGAATATAACTAGAAACTAAAAAACATAAGAGACATAGCAAAAGGAAAATAGAAAATTAAGTAATTAAGAATATTAAGGGAGTCAAGAGCAAAAAGAGATTATAAAAAACAGAAAAGAAATTCACACATCCCCCTATAGCCTGGCATGTTTAGAGAGACTAGCACCACATAAATATAAATCCAACAATACTTAAAAATATTTTGGCAGAAACAGAACTTTCAAGTTTGGGAATACATCTACATATGGAAAAATATAAAACATGTTTTCAATTTTGAAATTCTGCTTAGTGACCCATTTAAGTAGAAGTTATCTAAACACCACCTGGAGTGATAAAGGCAGTCAGACAGGTACTGTGGATAAGAGCAATAGCTCCTGAAACATATTTTCTTTAATAATAAACACCTTATATCCTGATAAAAAGATCAATTCTATCAGTTCTGGGGTACTAACATTTTCAAAACAAAATGTGGATTTAAATTCATCTAGACTATGGGAAACCACTGAAGTAAGTCTAAACATATCAATAATGCTTTTGAAGCTAATAACTTACAGGAGCAAGAATCATAAACTGAAAAGTTTTTCTATATAATATTATTTAAAACTCTCCTCACCTCAAAAAGTCCTGATACAGAAGCAAATGATTGGAATGGATCGACTGGTACAGTAATTGAATAGATCAGATCAGGAAGGAAAAGGTTCCACATTTTTATGCAAAATATTCCAGTTCTACCTTTCAAAAAAATTTAATTCCTGTTAGTTGTGATGTTTTAATATATTTTATTTATTACATAGATTAAGTTTAGATATAATATTATCTTAACTCATTTATAAACAAAATCCATCTTTAATGAAAAAGGAAAATGTTAAAGTGTATATAATATATTGTGTGTTATTAAATATTTATGACAAATGTATTATGATCATATAAAAGTTATATACTATAAATAGATAAAAGAAAGTGTCTTAAAATAAATAATAGTTTGCTCACCAAGATATTTTCTTTTACAAAACAATTATCTATGGAATCTTTTAATTCTTACTCTCATTCATTCAGTTGTTGGTAAAAGCAAAAGGAAAGTGAAAAAATTTTAAAATGAAAAAGAAAGTGCTGATGTGAGGATTTGGAATTTAAATGATATTTTAAGTCTCAACTGTTTATTGCTATCCACAAACAAGGCTATTAGATTAAAAAGAGCAGAACTCAAGATTGCATACTAGGTATGAATGTAAATTATGAAAACCAATATTATACCTGAGTATAACTGTTTTATATCATTAAAGTTTTATGTGTTTGATTCCATTTGGAACTAGTGGTCAAATATTTTGCAAGTATTTTTCAAAGCTATATTGTTGATTAGTTAGCATAATTTAATGTTGAAAGTTTAAAAATATGCATATATGTCAGTATATAAGTTAAAGGAAGCAGGCCTTCTATGGAAATAATTTTAAGATATAAAAAAACATAGGTAATAAAATGTAAGATATGTGATACTGTAAATTTTTGAGGCATCATTCCATTTAAGGGAAATGTACCACTCAAATCATTACTTTATATCACCAAAGTATATTGTTTCAGGAACGTTTAAACAGTACTACAATATCTCATTAAATGCAATTGTTAATTTTTATCAAACTAGTTGTTCACAGCTAGTTGTTTAAATACATAACTCGTTTAGTGCCCTGGGTCATTATTGTCTTTTATTATACTAGTGTCATGGTCAGTGAGAAATTACCTTGTGATTGGTACATGTGGTGCACATCACCTGACAGGACTCGTCATATCACTGACCAGTCAGGTGAATGCATTACTATCAGAGGCATGATGTCATCAGCATTGCAACAGCCATGGGTTCAGTGGAAATTTATGCACATTTTCACATTCGTGTACTGATTTGATTGTTTGTAAACGTTTCATTTAGCGAAGTGTTTGGTATGTTATATACAGTGATTCTATAAGGATTGAATTACTGTAAGTGTTACATGATATTCAGAACTTTACTGCCTTTTATATCTTACAAATATTGGTCTTGCCACTGCAGACAACAGCAAGTAAGTATAGTTACAGCATACTGAAACATGTGGTAGCAGGAACATCAATCATAAGGTAATTTCTCACCAATTGTATACAGAGTGTCTCAAAATGATGTATACACTCTTTGAAACACTATTTCTTAACAACCAAATGAGCTCAAAATATATTTATTATTTTGTACTTTTAAACCTGTACATAATGTTCGCTTTCTGCCACAGCACACCCTCAATAACCAAACAGAACAAAGTAACATACCACCTAGATTGTTTCTAATGGAATATCATTACACACGTTCATTCATTCCAGTATCCACCAAGCACTCATCTACTTTTAATTTGATTCCGACAGTACTGCTTCCCATTTCAAGTATTTGAAGATATGGGGAAATCATTTTGAACAGAATGATATTAGTCTAAAATGTCCATAACTAAAAGCTGTTGCTTCCCTGTAGGACATAAACTACATAAACTAAACGTTCTTCCTACTGGAATTCTGTACATGGTAGAGAATAAAATTCTGTAATGAATATGATTCATCTCCTAGAGAAGTAACAGCTGTAGATCTTTCTTTACACCGCTTGAAACAAAGAGGCAAATTGAAGAACAGTAGTATTCCCAGCATTAGCAGCCAACTATCAGATCAGACAACATTGCAGATATGTCAGTTCTTCACATTCTCTGTACTCCTAAGATAGGTTCATCAGTCTAACAATTACACAGTTAATCAGTGTATGTTTGCCAGATCCCTGTTTGCATCCTCACTGCTATGCAGCTGTCTGAGTTTCCTTTCTAAAGATGGCAAGCTCCAGTTCTAACAGATATGATCTTATAATTAAGACTATTCTGGATGCTGTTATTTATAAAAGTAATTGTGTTGATGCAAGCAAAGTTCATCTTGCTTTCAATAAAACCCTTTCCTCGGCATTGGTAGGATTTCACAACAAGAAAAACACTACTAATAGGTGGCATATATTTTAATTCTGACATATGCCTCTGTGTAAAATACCCCTATGTACTTCAGGCTTGATTACATGAGCCAGAAAACTTCTCATTGACTGTGAGAATATTTGTTCCTAATGTTTGAGCTATATATAGTAGAGGTTGAGATTTTAAGTTCAATCACCTGATCTGAAATGAAAGCAAGTCTTCAAGAATAGGGAAACATTACAAAACACAGGGTGGAGGCAACACCATGGCCAAGGGGTTAGACCATTCGTCTCTCACCAAAACAGTCTGGGTTCAAACACAGGGGACCACATGTGGAATTTATGGTGGATGAAGCAGCATCCTGACAAGATTTCTCTAAATTCTCATTTCCCCTACCATTCATTCCACCAGCTGCTCTATAATTATCTTTGCTTTCATCTATTGCACCAACATTTCATATTATCCACTTCTTCACCCTCATACCAGGAATCGGGCTGATCCCATGTGGAATATGCTCTCAGATCCAGAATTCCTCTGCTCCTCGACGAGCACATGACCTCAGGCATACACTTGTGAGTCCTGGAAGGAGTTAAGTCCTCGATACAAGGAGGGTAACACACAGCTGGAAATGGAATACAGAGTGGAAGGGGTATAGATACCTCGTAATTCTACATGTTGCACCAGATGAAATATTAAGTAACCTTTTACTACTGAGCAATTGTTTTGTATGAACACTTTATCATTGTATTACTCTGTAATGCACTTTATTACATATACCAAGTAGGATGGCTCTGGGGTAATGTGTGAGACATTCGGGAGGTTTGTGCTTCAAATCTGTGTTCTCTGACTTAGGTTTTTCTAGATTTTTCTAAGTCCTCATAACTGGCAAATGTCAGAAGGTACTCTAAACGTAGTTTCCTTCCTAAAATGTGATTCTCAAATATGTCATTCTGTGCATCTATTCTCAGTGTCCACTGCCTTCAGTGTCATATATAGTAAAAATGTGCATAAACACTACTAGCTTTAGTGAAAAAGTACAGTTAAAGCTATGGACAGTTCAAAATAAATTGAATTGATTTTCCCTCTACACATTATTTTGTAGAATCATCATGCTTTGCAGAATCAAACATTAAAACTTCCTCAGAATCTTTGCATTGTTTTTAAATCTGCAGGAAAACATACCCTCTCTTTGCTGTTTTAGTTGTTTTTCATAATGCAGATAATTTTTTAATTTATGCCTAGGAAAAGTGAAAATGAATTGAGGTAACCTTGTAAAGGCTAAATGAGGCTGGTATACTTCCCTTAAATGGTATGTACAATTTTACTTAGATATGCATCATTCAATAGAAGCAACAGGCTTCACTATCAGAGAACATATCATAATTGAGCTGTATAAGAATAGACATATCATTTTCATAGTGCCCTTATATATATTTATAATTAAATTCAACATTTTAAAATTGCAATATTTACAACACTTTAATATGTTGTAAATCTCATTTATGCAAAGTAACTGTATAAACTATGTAGTTTACAGTATTAACAACTTTAGCTTTTTATGATAATTAGAAAGAAACACTTTGCATTTTTTATTACTACTGATATGTACAATATGATAAATCCATAAGGAATGTCCAAATTATCACCAGAGAATAATTGAGTCAAAGATAGAAGTTACCCCAGAAAACTATATTACACAAGAGAAGGGAGTGAAAATATGAGCAGTATTGTTTTAAGAACCTTTTGATTAAAAGCAGACTTGCTTAGTTTTGTGCCAGAGAATTTAGATATCTGCTATTGCTAGTTTTCATCTACATACAACCCCAGAAAAGCTGTTAGTTGCCCAAACTTGTTCTTCTCCCCCACCCCCCACTCCCCATTTCAAAGGCTCACTTTGATTGCTATGGTCCCTTTGAAGGCTTTGATTGAAACATATGTTGGTGCTTTCACCCTTTGAACTTTTTGGGCATTAGATCACTATAAATGTTGGTCATTTTTTACTTATTTTACATGCACATTTACTTTCATATCCACACCCTCAAACTTTGTGGAGGCTAGGGAATAATCCTAATTAAAGGAAAATTGCCACCTCCAACCAGTAATTGAATCCAGGACCTCCGGGTAAGAAGTCAGCTTGTTGACCATTCAGCTATGGAGGCAGTCGTTTTATTTGCTTGGTGAAATAGTGTATGCCTATACGATTAATAAGAATCACACTCAAGTGTATGTGATTCTGCTTCCAATTAGCTAATCAGAACATGGTACATCATTGTTGATCACATAACTACATGATTTCTCACACAGGATAACACATTTTTTTACAATTCCATAAATACACATGGCAACATCCACATTTAATCCTGTATTTTATTTAATGTAATATTTAATATAATTTTGTTGATTATTATAGATCAGCTACTCTGTTTCTGACAGCAGACATTTCAAATCAGGTGTTGAAATTGGCGTCTATTGCATGCATTTTCAACATACATATTATAAATTAAGTTATTGTATTTTCCATCTTCTCTGATAGAACTTATTGCCTACATTTATTCTAAAACGCACATTTAACAACTCTTCTGCTTTTGAACACTTTGTAGATATGGTAATGCCAAAGAAAGTACTGCAAAAAATTTATATAATCATTTACCTCACTCTATCAAGGCAATAAATGAAGAAGTGAAGAAAATTTACGCAATAAAGACTTACCTAGTGAAAAACGCTTTCTACTCAATTGAGGAATACAAAAAGAGAAGAGAGACTTAGTTTATTAAATTTTGTTATCAATCTACTGTGTATATCTAGAACTGCTAATAATCTGTAAATATATTTATTTGTTTTATTATTGAACTGTAAAAATGTAATTGTAGTGTTACTTTTGACGATGCTTTGTAAAACATGTTGCAAATGGCAGAATAAAATCTGAATCTGAATCTGAAAACACTAACAGTAGTCAAATATGGAGGGAGAGCTATAATCCACTGCTAATTAAATCAAATGGGTCATCATGATATAAGTGGTTTTGTGGGAAGATAGATTAAATAAATACAGAACAAGTGGGCAAGATATCAGAAGGGCAGTCAGATAAAGAAAAGATCTGCTGTTACAAGTTGCATTTACTACCTGAGTCCTGCAGTTGTAGCTCTGTTTTCATTGTGCAACTGTACACTCATACTATCAATATGTTTAAGAGAGTTATAATATTACCTGAATCTACAGCAGCTATAATATCCACAGCATCTGACGCAATAGTAAAAAGCCTAAATGTTGCAGAATGTTACAAAATTATAAAATGATTAATTTAAATAAAAGAGGAGTCCTTTGATGGATACCTTGGAATAAAAGTTAATGAAACAGCTGATTTTCTAGCCAACAAAGATAGAAAATTACATAAAAACCATCTGGTTGACTGTCTTATTAATCTGTCAAAAGAATAATTATGTCAACATACAATATAAAAATTAAAGCAGAATGTGTATCACAAACAGAAAGCAATAGGAAAAACTACATCACAGCATAACTAGAAATACTGCACTACAAAGAATACCCTCCATAGTTCTTAGATTATTAATAGGCCTTGAGTGCCTCAGCAAACATCTACACAGGTTAATGCAGCAGAATCTTTATATGCCCTTTTTATTCACTTGAAAATATGGAGAGAAACCACCTACTTCACTAGCAGCTTCAGATCAACATTGCCATAAACTTTCCAACATTGCCACAAGCCCTTCTCCCTCACTTTTTCTTGTCACAAGCTTTAACAATGTTACATATTATCAACAAAACACTGGCACCCTCCTCCAAATGTACTCACATCATGGCTGATTGATTAGTTATCATAAAACTTTCATAACAATTAACTTCTGTGTGTCACATAGGTATGGGCTCTGACCTCACCTTTTTAAAATATCTGACTTTTGATTCATCAACATCTAGACATTTTAAATGTCTGTGTGACTGAGTTGATCAAAAACACAATATTGAACCGGAGGATACTATCATGGCAGTATAGGACTGCAGACTTCTGGACAGTTTGGGGAGAGATCTAAAAGCACCATCCTAAATTTAAAAGGAATAAAATTCATCATATTGTACATTTACAGGCCAAAAGTGTTTGGACATTACAATTCATTTTATTGATTATAATAAATCTATTGATTAATCCACATGGTGATAAAGAGGTAAAGGCAACTGAATGCTGAGATTTTGGCTAAAGGGGAGTCAGTTTCAAACTTGTATTGAAAAATACCTTAGAAGCATCAGAGGCATCATTTATTTTTTAAATTTATACTAATATTGGGATATCTCTAAGTGTCCATTTGCAGTGCTAATAGTATTTGTTTCATTAACTTTTTATTTTCCATATTTTTGCACAATTTGAAGCAATAAATGTTCCATTTGTGTCAATTTTTTTCAGTAATAGATAAAATTGTTAAATAATTTTTTGGAGAAAACACCAACATAGATAAATTTTAAAACCTCTACTGTACTCACACATAGATACTTTAATACTTTATAGTGTACTTTCAGACACTTTTTGTATCCATTAAAAATTTAGATACATTCCTTATATATTATAACACTTGTACAAAAAGTGATTCTTCTATCCACATTAAACTATTCACAATATACAGTTACCTAGAAATTACTTTAAACTAAGGAACAAATAATTTGATAAACATATTGTAGTGCACTTTTTTTCTACACTACGTCACTTTTTAACTTTTGAGCAACTAGTTTCAGGAGTAATTTTTTCCATTTTCAACTTCAAAGGTCCAACTGTCATTGGCTACAGTTGTCTCCATCCAGTCTTCTCTCTGGTGGTGAAACAATGAACTTCTTTATTAAATTGTCAACTGGTAGGCCCTCGAAATTTATTAGTTTTTTGTATTGCCATATTAAGATGTTCTTTCATGCTGTGAGTTCATTACAGCTTATCCTGTCTTTAATAATTGCAGATTTGGGTCATGGTTATGGTTTTCATTCCAAAAGTGAAATGTTACCGCTGACTTGTCCTCCTGTTTTTAATTTAACCCTTCACAAATGTTCTTTGGCTCTGGTTTTTAGGTTTCTTTTGGTTTACCCTATGTAGAACTTCTCACAATCCTTGAACTTTATTTGGTATAGTCCAGATCTATGATTGGTGTAATTTCATCTTTTTTTTTGGAACTTACAATTTTATTAATGAGTATTAATGTATTGGTACCAAGATGATATTTTGTTTTCTAGAGATCTTTTTTAATTTGCTAAATATTTTGGGATGGTAGCTGAATCCCATGAATGTGCTGAAAAAGAAAGTGACATTCAACATTAAAAACATATTTACAGTTTAATAAGGAATATAATGTATTAAACATAAGAATAAAAAATGCTTGCTTGAAAATACAAGCTTTAAAATTTTGGGAGATTATTTAGTACACTATAAACTCTGAAAAGAAAAAATATTTCTAATTGGTGAAATTTCAATGTTGTCTATAAATTATGTGTGAACAGTATATAATTTATTTAAAAAATATTCCATAAATTCTTATGTTATACATTAATAGTTGATATTTAGCTATATTCAGTAAGGATATATGTAAAATATAATGAAAGGTTTATATGCTTATTGTTGGATGAGACAAGCAAAGATATTGCTAAATATACCTTTAAAGCTGGCGCTACTGGAAAATATTATATTGTTGGTGTTAATCGCTTACTGTCATAGCATAATTATTTGTTTTTCATGTAAATGTGTTGAAAAAATATGTAAAAATATATTAATGTATTGTTTTAATATTGAATTTATATATTCACATTCCTTATGTCATGCCTCATAAGTGCATACAAATTGAATACAATTGTCAGAGGAGCAACAAAAGCTCTTACCTTGTGAATATTCCAGTAAGTGTTGTATCACAAATAATGATGATAACCATTAATGTTTTACAAATGTGTTTACTAACTTCAGTGCATAATTTAATTTACAAGATTACAATACACCAACTACTTCATTTTATAAATACTGTAAGTTGGTTAGCTGTATTAAAAAGTCAATATATCCAATGAGATTTATACCCATGTTATGAATCTAAAATTTTGACTTTGTTTTCACAGCTGCTACAAACAACTGGGCTACATGGGATTGGATCCCTGTTATTGTTATATAATTTCTGTTAAGATGTACAATGTTTAAAGCATGTTGTATTATGCATTCAATACACTTTAATGTATGAGATTTCACTGTGTTATATATTATTTTTGTTGTTAAAGTTTATGATGATGTGAATATGTGTATAAAACACAGCATATCTATAAATTATATGTTTCATGCATTGGCTAAATGAAAGATTAGTCAATTATTTAGGTAATTGTTACGCATCAAAGTAACTATTAGTATGTGTAAGCAATGTAACATATCATAAGCAAAGATGTTTCTACTGTATGTTAATATTTATGAGATGGAATATTATTATATAGTAATTATTTTTTCAAATGCTGAAATAGCACTATAATTTAGCAGTAGTTCAGTGCTGTACATATATTAATTAGAACTACAGTGCGTGTATTAGCAATATACAGAATATAGAGCATTTGTTGCCAAGTGATTCTAGTTAGGATATAAGTGAAATAAACTAGCATTACCTTGTTGTTGTTTGTATGTCTAGCAACTTGTAGATATTCCTGATATGTTTTACTCCAGGAGAACCTAAGGTTGCTTCTGGATTTAGAATGTAAAATGGATGCAGTCAGACAAAATGCTTTAACTGGTTATAATGTTTGTTATATTTTTTGTTTAGTGCTACTGTTCTAAGATTAGTTGTTATATAGTATTGCTTTGGTATTTTTAAAAGTGACTGTACAGTTGACTTTGCTGGTAGTGATATGATGACATTATGTTTTCAAACTCTACTGGGCTATTACCATCCTCTGCAAAAAGCCAATTAAATACCTACCTACCAAATACTGGAACTTTCACTCTACGTTATATCTAAGAAATTGCTCAAACAAGTGATATATATTTATATGATAGTAATGAAAACTATCCCAGCAGTATATAAATGTATTGGTATTTTAATTTACATACCAAATGAATACATTCCAAAAAATAGGTCTTATTACATAAGTATTTTCTTAAGGGAATTGTCTATATGAAAATGAATTCTTTTGAAAATTATAATTTTGTTTCCTATAAAGTTATTTGAGCTCAGGGAGACCTAAATTCTTATACTGCTGTATACTTTTCACACCAGCAAACATATGATTCAGACTTGGTAGTGTTAAAAATGTTTGCTCTCTGTTGAATGTTTTCCACTGCATTTAGAACTATTCACCTATGTTACTCAATCATTTACGTTTGCCAATAAGTATGTTAGCTCTTTTATATGCTGGCATGACTTTCATTGCTCTGCAATCACAGAAAATCAGTTGGAGTTAGCACACTTATTGGAAAAATTAAACAGCGCAAGGAATGCCTATGTAAAACACATAAGAATTTCATAACAGTCTTTGTAGTCGGTTTTCACACTACGACAATTATATTTTAATTTTTGGAGGGACTAGTTTGGGGAGCTCCTGAAACTATTCAAATAATTATACAGAGGGAAAAAAAGAATAGTATGACCCCTTTTGGCAGCCATAACATTTGGAAGTATAAGACTTGTTCTTTGGTTTTTGGCTTCTATTAGGCTAAAGAGAGCAGTTTTTGCCATGTCACTGTTACAGATAATACCCTTTTGTTACAACCAATGTCATTTTTAAACCATATCTTGTCAGAGTTTTGTCCAGTTGCCCAAAGTGATAGAGCACATTGTCAATTGCCTAAATTGATGATGGTGAAACGTTAAAGTGAACTTATGAGCTGAGCCAGTTTTTTAAATCATGGGAATTTATTTTATCATGATAATTTCCTTGTGTGGACCTGGCTGCAAAAATTAATTGTCCTTCTTTATTAAATACTCTGTGGATCCAATGCTCATAAGAAGTTATTAGTCTTTTTAAGGTGCTTCCCTAGCAATAACACCAAGAATGTTTTTCTGTTTTTGGCAGCATTTCTGAACAGTTATATAGTTGTCAGTTCAAGATTCATCTAGACAAAACACTTCCCTGTGGGTTTCTCGTACTTCTTAATCACTATTAGAAAATGAACCCACCAATCAACAATATCTGCTGCCCTTTCCAGCCTTAACCCCCCTCTTTTTGCATCTTCATCTATGTAAAGCTCATGGACTTTAAAACCTTGCAAAGAGAGATTGTGCCCCATCTCCACTGTATTTTTTCTTGTAAGAGAGGAATTAACTGTTTTTATAGTCAGAACCTTGTCTGGATTATGTGGAACTCTTTTATTGTAACCCAAAGATGTACAATTCAAATTTAACTATCTGTAGCTTTTCTCAAACCTTGGTCCTAAAGACAACAGAAGAAAAAAATACTTTGCAGCTCTAGGAATAAAGTAGAGAAAAGGACAAAGAAACAAAAAGAATTGAGAAGAAGAGAAAAAGCAAGAAATGAGAAAGAATGACAGAAAGCAGAGGAAGGTAAAAAATAAAGAAAGAAAGAATACTACTTTCACTTATGGCTTCATGCTCAAGTTCATAGGTGTATTTTTTCCCCTGGGATTTTTGGATAATTATTATTATGAAATGAACAAAACATATAAATTAGCCTGACATTATTAACAATGTTACTTGTGTAAGTAGCATCTCATACTCTAGAGTCGAAATAATTTTTAAAAGTACACATGAAACTATCAAAAAATCAGTACAGCTTTTTAAAAGTTATGAAAGTTTTAAAACAAAAATGGAGGAAAATGACAGTACTAAAAGACCACAATATGTCTGTTCTTTGAGTATACCAACAAGGAGAATTTTCTCACTCTTAATTTGGCTACCAAATTTTTAATCTGTAGATATATACATGCATATGACATGCTTCTATCACTGGCTTATATTCTTGAAGCATTCTGACTTAATAGTAAAAGGTAAAGGTAATATCATAAAGGGACCCTTGAATTTGGGATTTATTAGTACATATTAATGAGATTTTTTTAGTTTGAAAAATTTAAAGCAGACTTTACACTAGCCAGCAAAGTCACAAACTGTGAATAAATTTATTTTTATTTCCCAGGCCTATAAGCTGTGGTCTAGAAGTCATTCAAGAAACTGAAGATTCATTAAGGACTATGCTTGGCGAAAAATTTGTATCTTGGACGCCTTCTAGACCATTGCCTAGTAGCCTGGGAAATAAAAATACATTTATTCATCTTGATGTCAGCCATAAAAGCCTAAGTTTATACATCATGTAATTGTGTTTTTAGTTTTATCTATATTTGATCTTATGGAAGGAGCTTTAGACTTTTTGACAACTATAATCAGGGTCTGGGTTTTGATTATGTAACCTGTTTGATAATATAAAAAACCTCCTTTCAGATTAGTTAAATTCACATGACTTTTCCTACTCACTAACATTTATTGTTATACAGGTTCTATAAACTATTCATACAAAAGCTTATATTTCTATCTAATTTGTTTAAATGAAATAAATAATTGAAAATATTGTTCTCATTATACATTTGATGCAGGTACAAAAGAAGGATAAAGTGATACTCAAATCTTGGAAAAGTTTATCTCTATAGCATTGTCTAGGAATGCTATGACACTTTCTACGACACCAAGAGAAATAAATCAGTGATGACATGTTTACAAAATGACAAAGTATGAAAATATTCAACCTATAACAACAAATATCTCAGAAATAGTTGATGCCATTTGAAATAAGCTGTGTGTTTTAAAGAGATTTGCAGTACAGTAATTTTGTCCATATCTATCAGTTATGCAAAGTTGAATAAAATTACTTAGAATGAAGATAACAGGCTATTCATAGAAAATGCAAGATATAAAGGTACTTCTTGTTAGTCATGTGTACACCTTAAACATGTTATCAAAATCTTTAGAGATATTTTTAGGAAATAAAAGATAGAAAGAATTCTCAATTTAAAATTCTCTGGTTTGGGATCAGAATATTTCTTTAAACTATTTATGTCATATCATGAAGAGTATCAAATGCAAATATGAAATTTGTATTTCTCTGAATTTCACTTCTTTATTTCAATTGCACCCCCTCCCCCTACACGCACATATATGGGCATTTTCTAAAAATGATGCTCTTGGATTGAGAGGATCTCAAAACACATTTCTAAAAAATCTCAATATCTAATTTTTGAACATGAATGCAACACTACTATATGTAGGTGCTAGAGAAATAATAGTCTACTTTTATTTACAAAATGTTGAAGTTGTACTATTATAGGAATTTGGCATGGTTGATTCTGTTTTCGCTTAGAAGAATAGTACAATACTTAGAATAATAATTAAAATAATATTGTGAAAGACACTCCACAGGCAGACAAAATTGTGTAGTTTTAAGATATGTTGATATTTTTCAAATTTCTGTCATCATAATATGATTATTTTACACGTTTTACAATGTGCAATATACATAATAGCATGAGAAGTATTTTATTGCACCCGAAAAATATATCTCTGTGTGCATGCAAGTATATCTGTGTGTGTATGAGAGAGAGAGAGAGATAGAGAGAGAGAGAGAGAGAGAGAGAGAGAGAGAGAGAGAGAGAGAGAGAGAGAGAGAGAGAGAGAGAGAGAGAGAAAGAACAGCCTAACTCAAAAACAAAGTCAGAAAAACACCAAACTTAATAGTCAACCTGAAAACTACAATGCTATGGCCAGGATTTGAACCACGGATCTCCTGGTTCCCATCCAGTCATAAACCTTAGCCTATATATGGCTAGTGTGAAGAATTGATTAATTTCCATCAATTAACTTAAACGAAACTTGGTATTTAAATTCTATAACCTTAAAAAATAGTACAAAAAGATTTTCAAGAAAATCCCCTTACTCCACAATACCTCTTGCGTAAAAAATGTATTGACATATCTTTTTTAGAAAAGGGCTCTAGAAATTTTATTAAAATACCATGTATTTAAAATATTTACTTGGCAAATCAAATATAGGAATGTCTTGAATTTTTGAGTGATATGCTGTGAAATGCTCTTCTTTCAAAGAGAATTTTGTAGATATAATTTTGTATACTTAAGTGGTAAATCATATAGAATAGATACAATCATAATACACAACTAATTAAATCTCTGTAAAACACATTTATTTTAGTAACATTTTCTGTTCATCAACTATTTCTAGGAAGTCCATTATTATTGGGTTGAATTTTTCAATACTTTGTCATTTTACTAAAGTGCTGTCATTATTCAGTTGTTTCTCATGTTGTCATAAAAAGAATGCATGGAGGGTCAAGGCCTGCACATACAAACTTAGGATCATTAATTCTACTTCCTGCATTTCCCTGTGTGTATCTACAACAAAATGTATAATGAAACAATTTCTGCAAAGGTTTAATTTGAATAACATGAAATAGGTAGAAAAATAAGCTTTTGCAGGAATAGTTTGTAGTAGTACGTAGAGAAAGTCACACGAATGTAACATTTTAGATTTTGTGTAAATTTTCTGACATGAATCTCCAGCTTATCTGTGAGATAGTCCAATCACTTCGGAGTTTCCTAAAAATTTTGTTTGGTGATTATTTTTAGGCTGCCAGTCTAATATTCAGGCCTTCTTGGATGCATGATCCTTGTGCAACATGCATTCTCCTTTCAATGCACTTTCATTAATAGTTGCCATAGTGAATCTTCCTATGTGGTCTTCATCTTTAAGGGAATCTGTTCCTTTTCTAACATATGCAAACTACTGGTAAATAATGAATTGCAAAAGAGAAAGTTCCCTAAATGTATGATATCTACTTTCAAGATATTCTCTCTCCCCCAAACTAACTTGAAAGTCATAGAAAATCTTAGTACAAAAACTCTCTCACTACCTACATATGCATACATGAAAGTATTATATTCTGTGATATTTATGCTACAGTTTACATCTAATTTATGTGACTGATAATTTCATTCCATACTAGTTCATGTTATTATTTAAATCAAACTGTGGTGGATACAAATGTTACCATCTAGTGATCTTCCTATAACTATTAAACTCTGTATAGCCCTTATGAACATCACCCTGAAGTGTACCTTGTTAAATAAATAAATAATGCTTTTATTATTCAGAAAATATCAAATATGTATTACCATTGCAAACTAGATATAAAATTTTTAGATGGAATAAAATATTTCTTCTATTCATTGTGTACATAGTAGCAAGAGTAAAAGATATTGACACTACATATTGCTAGAGTGTTGAAGAGATTTATGTATACTGCTATCTAAACTTAAAGCCTAGGTACCATTTATGCATGCATTTTCATGCTGTATGATAAGGAGTGATGTGACAAGGCAGTCCATGGTGGAATCAGCACAACAATAACATATGTGCAAAGGAATATGTGAATACTTTATTTATCCAATACAAAAGAACAAATGCAAACAATACAAAGTACAGATAAAGTGGTGAGCTTATACAGAAGTCACTAAATTTGTATTGTAATCCTTTTATGGAAGTGTTGAAAACAGTGTTGTTGTATAAATTAAATTTAATTGTATTGTAATGTTTATTTTTCTAAGATATGCTTTGATGTGTTAAAAGAAAATGATTAATTCAAAATATAATTATAGAAAACAGCTTAGCAATTATAATGAACAACAATATTTATGGAATAGAAAATGCTTAAAATAATTTCAATACAGAATTAGTTTCCTTATATCGAGATTCAACTGTATTGGAACTGTATTATTACTTCACAGTAATAATACTGATAAGATAAAACCAGAGGAAAAGTCAGGCATTTACAAAATTAAGTGTAAAGACTGTGAAAAAATTTACATAGGAAGGACAAAAAGGAACATAGGCACTAGAAAGAAAGAACACTTCAGGCACTTAAGATACAAAAATATTGATAAGTCCGCAATAGCAGCTCATTTCTGGTCTGAAAATCATGAAATTGAAGATAGCACAGAATTACTAAAATACGTACAAAAACATAGTGAACTCGTCATATGGGAGAGGATATACATAGAAAAACATAAAAATCAACTAATGAACTTTGAAATCCCGCTAGAAGAGAATCCCACATTTCAGTTCATCACTAAATCAACAGATGGCAGCAACAACCCCAGAATTACCCACACCGCTGGATCTAGCGTCAGTCGCACAAGAGCCGTAGATGCAAGCGAAGATTTGCGAAACATGTCCTCAAAATAGGTACGAAAGTGAAGCAGATGTGTTAAAAAATGCGACTCATCTAAAATTTAATAGTTTCCTTATGATTAAAATACTAATAATGGTTTCCTTTATAGAAGACTAAAGAGTAATATTGCACTAGAAGTAAGAATATCACATTTAGCATGTGCTTTTTCCTAGGATATCTACACATCGTTGAAAATAGGGCCAAAATGCTAAAAATCTTAAACATGGATTTTAGTTTTAAAACTATTTGTAGTTGGTTTGTAACACTCCGTCACAAATAGATTTTTCAAACTACTGTTACTGACACTACTGTTACTAAATTCCTTCAAAAACACATAACGGATTTTAGTAATATTAAATAGTACATATTTTAACTTTGAAGTTATTATAGCCATACTATCATTTAAACCATTGTAAAATATCCATTAAAGGCCTGTTAAACCAAGTTGCTCGAAATTATGGTAAAACAAATAAGCTTTTTATGCATGGAAATAAACAACCCATTCAAGAGAAATGGCATGAATTTTTCAATGAATTAAGTAGTGAGAAATAGAAGACACGAGAGGCTCATATAAGTATTATAAGTTCTTAAAAGAGCTTAGTCAGAAACTTTATTTAATTTAAACTGTTTTTCAAGTTTTGATGTGTCCAAACTTTTTTATTTTCAAATTGCTCTACACGATACAGTTTTAGGTATATATGTGTGAAATAATAACATTAATATAGTAACTCATAAATAGTATCGTTAAAAATAATTATTTTGTGTTAACATGCTAGTTATTAAGTAATTAAACAATAAAATCAATTTAATTTATGTAAATTAATCGTTCTTCCACACTAGCTGTGTATAGGCTAACGTTTTGGATAAATAGAGTCAACCTGAAAAATTCAATGCCATGGCATTCAAATCATGGCCATGGCATTGAATTTTTCAGGTTGACACTATCTATCCAAAACCATAGCCTATGCAGGCTAGTGTGTAAGAACGATTAGTTTCCATTAATTATCTTAATAACAATGGGACTCAAGTACTTACAATAGTAAGTTGCCACAATGTGTATCTCATATACGAGAACCACTAGTGGTTTACTGGGAAACATACGAGTCAATTGGAGAATTTAATGTCATGACGGCACGTTGGCCATGATAGTTCAAGGTTAAGAGTGACCGGATGGAGACCAGGAGATCCACGGTTCAAATCCTGGCCATGCTTTCAATTTTTCAGGTTGACTCTATCCATCCAAATAAAATCAAAGTTGTATTAATGCTTAAACTAAAAATGCAAGTCTAAGATTTTCTCCCATACTACTAAGATATGTAAATATTCATCTCCATACCTTTCTTGAGCATTAGTGGAGTGAAATTATAAAATTCTTGTATTAATTTTTAAAAAAGTTCAATTGCATTGTGTGGAGCAATTTTCAAAACAGTAAACAAAAGTAATGCAAATTTGAATATCTTGGGAATGGAATGGATGCATGGCATTTGATACTCATTAGCACCATAAATGCTATATTAAAATTTCAAATGAACTGAAGTGAGATTAATTTTGAAAATGTCACAGCTGGATATGCCTAAGGAATCCTTTTTATTTTATTTTCCATTTGTTCTTTTAGGGCTACCAGATTATTTTTTTAATTTCTCTTATTCTAATAAACGTTCCTGCCACTTCCTTATCATTTTTCATTGCCTCATTGAGTAATTTTACTGTTTTTTGATGATATATTTATCATAGGATGCATAGTCTTCATGCACATTTAAAAATATACTTTCCATTAGTGGCAGAGTTTCATCAAGTTAGAATTAATTCTGTCTTGCAACTATTCTAATAGTCTTTGTTATCAGAGGCATATCTAATATGCTATTATTGCTCATCCTAAAAGGATCAGCTATTTACGAACCAGTTCTTCCAATTTTTGTTTATACTTTGGAAGTGAAAAGTACTATATGCCATTTATATATAACAAGGGTTGGATAAAAATAAATGAGAACTATTTTTATCTCTGAAATGCCTTTATTGATTTATAATATTATATACTTATAGTCACACACCTTCAATATAATTGAACCCATTTTTTATAATCTTTTGCCAAATGTTCAGAGGACATCATATACCATTTGCACTCTATTTCTGTTGATGCCCCGTATGACTGCCCTATTGTCTGGATAATTTCATTTCTGGTGTTGTACCGGATCCCTCGCAGTGGTTCTTTCATTTTGGGAAAGAGAACATAATCACAGGGAGTCATATCAGATGATTAAGGTGGATGTTCTAGTATCTCCCATTGCCAACATCACAAGAAGTTCTAAATAGCAGCAGCAGTGTGGCATCTTGCATTGTCATGAAGAATGATGGGGTGCTGTTCCATGAAATGTGGTCACTTACACCTGAGCACTGGACAAAGGTGGTGTTGCCAGAACATGCTGTAGTAGGCAGTGTCTACCATCACCCTTGGTGGTACAGTGTGATGCAGTATTACCCCATCATTGTCGTAAACCATAATGAAAATCACTTTCATGCACTTCGTGTAGTGCACACCTTCTTTGGACAAGGAGAACCAGGATGCCTCCATTCATTGGATTGGTGTTTCATGTGGTTTGTACAAGTGAGTCCAGGTTTCGTCCATAGTGATGATTTCCGAAAGAAAGTCATTACCTTCCCTGTGGTACCAGTCCAACAAATCTTGTGCGACTGTAAAGGGGTGCCATTGTTGCACCTCAAAAAGTTCATGGGCTATCTTACGTGCTGCAATTTTGCAATAACCCAGAATGTTGTGCAGAATGTGAAGCATAGTTTTGTGACATACTCTGACTTGTGCTACCAACTTACATGCAGTCCATCAGTGATCAACATCCAACAAGGAATCAAGGAGATGAACTGTATTGTTCTCCATGCGGGGTCACCTGTACAGGGGTTATCTTTCACAGTTTCTCTGCCTTCTCTGAATGCTTTAAATAATCATGTGACTGTGCTGTATAGCAATGCTGCATCACCACAAGCTTCAGACAGTCCCTGAAAACATTCTTGCATACTTTGACCCCATACCACTTCACTTTTGACGTGAGAAAATTACTCTACCTTTGTATACATGATGCTAGGGGTGGTTGCAGGTTCGGTGGTCTACACACTACAGTAAAGTGACAAGAGTACTGTGCCCCCTCGCTGTACAAACTTGTCTAACAGGCTTTTGATTTGTTAGCACAGATGGCAGCTTGCCGACCCTCCAGTTTTACATTACAGCAGTGTTTCATTCAGCACAAGAAAGGCTGTGAATACAATATTGGTGACGTATAAATATCTTACCAATAATAATAATCAAAGTGTTTTCAAGTAAGGTGATGTTCACCAACTAATAGTACTGACTTGACTTTTTTGCTCACATTGTGAAATTGGCAATCTAACATGCATAAACAGAACCATATGAGCTAATGTATATTAAGATAATGTAACTGACACATAAAAGACAATGCGACAGTGTGAAATATTATGTTGCATTATATAAATGTTCCCATTTCACTCAATGCTTTCTCAGATTGCATTGCACTTCTCTCATGGCATGAAATTACATGCATAAATGGAGCCTAAAGTAGGAAAACCTACACTAACATGTCACAAGTCATTGTTGTGAGTTCTCAAAACTTTTCGTGTAAAGAAGCATTCCCTCTCTCCAGTCAGGAAGCAAATTTGGTACTTCTGCAACTGTAGGCTAGCATTCTAATCACCAGACCAGAGAGGCGGTACACATTTTTTTTTTATGGTCACACTAGATCATGCATTTGTGGTTAATTAAATTATGTCTCCACTCTATTAAAAATGAGCAAAATCCAGTCCCTCTTATTATTCTTAATAATTGAATAGCTCAGTTTTGCACACTACAGCTTGGTGAAGGACATAAAATACTGTATTTGTAACACAAACAGATTAATAAGTGTAAGAAGTACAAAAGATGACTGCTTTCTAAATTGTGTGTTAATAAGAAATTTTCACTGGAAAAAGTGATTTGGGTCAAATGAAACAAATTACTGAGTTAATATAATTTTGAGTCGAACTAATACTCAATGCTCCATTTATTGCTAGTATTTACCTAGAATGTGTTTCGTTAGGATCTTCCTAACATCATCAGCTGTTGTCGACTAATAGGTTGGTTTGGAGAACTCCTTGGAGTGATAGGTGTGTCTTTGTCGTTATCTTGATGAACTTGAAGTTTGGGTTTTGGAACTTGGACACTTTTTAATAAGTGGATTTCTCATTCTATATCATGATTCTCCTTCCCAAAATGGTACACTACTGCCGATTTATCTATTTCTTTGTTCCTGATGTTCCTAAAATGCTCTTTAAGCCTAATTTCTAAAGGCTAAAATGTAAAAGGCTAATGTCTAAAATGCCTAAAGGACCTCGAATATTAGGCTTAAAGAGCATTTTAGGAACATCTGGAACAAGGAAATAGATAAATTGGCAGTAGTGTAGCATTTTTGGAAGGAGAATCATGATATAGAAAGAGAAATCCACTTATTAAAAGGTGTCCAAGTTCCAGCTGCATTAACCACATGGGAAAAAATCTTCATAAAGAAATATGAAAGAAAATTATTTAATTTCAATACTACCTTTGAAGAAAACCCAAACTTCAAGTTCATCAAGATACAGACAGAAACACACCTATTGCCTCCAAGGAGTTCACCAAACCAACATCTATTAGTGGGCAACAGCTGATGATGTTAGGAAGATCCTAATGAAACACGTTCTAGGTAAATACTAGCAATAAGTGGAGCATTGAGTATTAGTTTGACTCAAAATTATATTAATTTTGTGCTTCATTGTATCATAGTCCTTACACATTGGAAATTACTGAGTGTTATGTATAATGGAGCTTTGTGGGTCAATTATTATTTGTCACTTCTAAAGCGGCCTAATACATTAACATGTAAAAAGTTCAATGATACAGCTTTGTACTGCTTTAAGGGGAGATTAAAAACTCAACAGCTCCAAATGACCTAGCTGTCAATAGGCCCTTAAAACCAAAACACTCACTTAAAACCTCTGTACTGCTGATGTTAAATCTGGTAAACTTATGACCCATTATTTCAGAAACTATTTAAGATAAACTAAACATCTTACAGAATGAGGGTGCTTGCCTTCTCTGTTCACTGATCTACTTTTATACAATAAGGTTTGTTTATTATGGAAGACAGTTACACAGTCTTTAGACCCATAATTGACCTAAGAAGTAGTTTTTATCATCCTAAACTTAAATTTATCTATTTTCAACAATTTCTAAGAAAGGGGTTATTTGTATCAATTCACAGGAGAAACTGCTCAAAGCAAAAATGAAGAAAACACATGTCAATTTCTACAATACAGCTTTCCTTAAAAGACTGGTTTATGTTAACTACTCTCTTTCTATGACTGTAGGATTTGTGACTTCTTCTGCAAAGTGGTGCAGAATTCACCATGTAAAATGGGAGATGTAGTAAAATTTTTAAAATACATAAAAATGATAAAATGTACATCAAATTAAAGAAGACATTTCAATTATTAGGCCTCCACAAAAATAAATAATATCACTTTTTCATGCAATCTCCCCTTAAGCAGCATCAAAATATCCGTTAAATGTTATAAATCTCTTTTATAATTTATCTACCTAATTGTACAGCAAAATAAGTTGTGATGTTGAATACAATGTACCCTAGTCTGTGTGTATGAAGTTTGAGTATGTGCACGTGGAAACTGATGTTAGTAGATAAATGGAATATAATAAAGCATGATAAACAGGAAGCATTGCTGCACATGTCACATACACTCTGCTGTTAAAGCTGTATTAAAATGGTAAAATTTAGTAAAACTGGAGTTTTGCATTTAAAAGATACATATTATTGTGTTACCTTTAAACTATAGTTTATATTTGATAAAATTATTTGTAGTTGCTTTTTACACACTATGCCACTTACATTTTTATTTTTTGAGGAAATAGTTTTTGGAAATGTTGTTTCCATTTTCAAAATTTTTGTTTATTAACAGATTGTGTATAAATAATTATTTGAATTCACACTTTTTGCAGAGCAACAAAGAAATTTTGTTTCTTCTTTTCAGAGAAAGGTACATAGTGCATTATAAATGTGATGCAGATCATTAAAGCTTCCCTACCATTCTAACAATCATTAGACAGCCATATTTAACACAGTTTATTTGTACATAAATAGATTAGTTTTAGCTTTAGATAAATTTTCCTTGAATATAATTTATTTACATTTTGCACCAAAAAAGAAATCCCAATTTTGATCTCATTTACTTCACAAAAACATCAGGATTATTTCTTGCTTAAAAGTAACTCAGTTAAGTTGAAGTAGACTGAAATATAAAATGAAATTACCAGAAAATTTAGAAAAGAATAGTAATAATTTATTCAGTGATTTAATTTAACTATATCTTTCAATATTTTGA
Source organism: Mantis religiosa (assembly GCA_030765055.1). Taxonomy (NCBI): domain Eukaryota; kingdom Metazoa; phylum Arthropoda; class Insecta; order Mantodea; family Mantidae; genus Mantis; species Mantis religiosa. Next base: position 245,288,489 of record CM060948.1, read on the forward strand.
AACACATAATTTACAAAACATTAAAAAAAAGTATATGCAGAAACTGAATCATATTCAAAATTTACCTCTGTGGTGTAGGGGTAGCATGTCTGCCTCACATTCAAGAGGTTCCAAGTTCAAATCTTGATTTGAATGAGTTACTTGGATAAGGTTCTTTCTGTGGTTTTCCCTCATCCTGAGAAGATGAATGTAAAATAACCCTAAGCTCTAGTCATCCTGGACATATTTGAACATTGAACATCATTTGTTCGCTCACCATTTGATATATACTAATTTAGTTAAAAAAAAAAAGATAAACTACAGAAAGTAAAAAAACAAACTTCGAAATCAAAGAGGCTGAAACATTTGAAAATAGTGAATAGAACAATAGTAAAACAATCTAACTATTAACATTCACATGATTTTTCTATAACCTCTCTTCTACAAGCCATTCTTACACAACCTTGTTCTTTTACGCACATCATGTTAATTGAGATGAAAGTTTGGAAAAGCTATATGCTGGTAATGAAATATCACTCTTTGCATGATCATGAGAAACAAATTAATGATGACTTCTAAAACCTATCAAGTGTTCAAAAATTCCAACCAATAACTACAGTATGTTGAAGTGGCAGTACCACAAAATATTTATTGAACATAAAACATTTGTTTTAACAATATCTGCACAGTGTGAGAATAGTATGCTTTACATTCAAGAGGTAAATCTTGGTTAGGATGAGTTACCTTAAAAACATTTCAGTGCTTTGCCTCATCCTGAGGAGACAAATATTGAGCAACTCAAATCTTTGTGTACCTGAGCACATTTCATGTCATTTTAATTTTTGTTTATGCGCAGTTCAATATGACCAACTGGGGTAAAGGACTAAAACATTAAAAATAAGTAAAAGAAAAAAGCCTACAATTTTTATACAACAAATTTTTGTCTTTCTCTTATGAATTACCATTTGTATAAAACTATACAAATTCATTTAGAATAATTTTTTAAATAATTGGAATTGTAATATAAATTGTTAATAGTCATTTATAAGAAAATAACCCATAGCATGATAGCCCATAGAGGGCCAAGGCCTGCCAACTTGACTGCCGGCTTCATGCCCCCATACGCAAGATAGAGGTGGGTGATCGTCCAACCGATACAGGGAAGAGATGTGGTGAGCATCTCAGTACCCCCAGCCAGAAAGTTGGCTTTCTTGACCAGGGCCACTTACCTATCGTAAGCTCCTCAATTTCCTCACAAAGCTGAGTGGGCACCACCTATACCCTATACCTGGGACTTAAAATCTGTAACCCCAGGGCTGGGATCGATCTCGGGCTGCATTCCATGGCAGAGAACCAAAATATGACACTACGGTGAAGGAAAGTCATTTATAAGAACATCATAAAAAATGTGTGTTTGGAGGAATTTAGTAACAGTGACGTCAAAATTAATATAAAATTATTTGTGGTTGGTTTATTGACACTCGTCACTTACTTTTTCATATATTTATGAGAGACTAGTTTCAAAGGCCCTGGCCTCCATTTTCAATCTCTTCCCAACTGGCAACTGTTGTTATCTGCTCTCTCTGGTGGTGGAACTATGAACTTTTTTGTCAAATTATCTGCTGGCGGGATTTCAAAGTTCATTACGCGATCCTTATTTTTCCAGATGAATATGTTCTCCCATGTTGTCAATCTATTTTGGTTTATCACTCCTTTTAATAATTTTGGATTTGGATCAATGTCATGGTTTTCATTCCAAAAATGAAATGCTACTGCTGACTTGTCTTCTTGTTTCAATCTGATGTTTCTAAAGTGTTCTTTGACTCTGGTTTTTAAATTTCTTTTTGTTTGACCTATGTAGCATTTTTCACAATTCTTGCAATTTATTTGGTATATTCCAGATTTGTTACCTGAAGGAATTTCATCTTTTGTTTTTGAATTTAGTAATTTTAAAATTGAGTATCTATTAGTAGGTGCCAAGATGATATTTTGTTCCTTGAATATCTTTTTAAATTTATTAAATGTTTTTGGATGATATGTGAATGAACTGAATATGCTGTTGCTTTCTTTTTCTTTAATAAATGTGGTTGTTTCCTTAATGGTTTTCTTTAGTTTAGATTTTCTAATTTTCTTCAACACCAAACTTTTGTTGTATCCGTTTTCTTCTGCTATGTGTATTATTGCTTTTTGTTCCTTGAAATATTCTTCTTTTTCCATGGGTATGTTGACTAGTCTGTGTGTAAGGCTGTTTATTATTGCATATTACATATTATTATTAATATGTAATAAACAGCCTTACACACAGACTAGTCAACATACCCATGGAAAAAGAAGAATATTTCAAGGAACAAAAAGCAATAATACACATAGCAGAAGAAAACGGATACAACAAAAGTTTGGTGTTGAAGAAAATTAGAAAATCTAAACTAAAGAAAACCATTAAGGAAACAACCACATTTATTAAAGAAAAAGAAAGCAACAGCATATTCAGTTCATTCACATATCATCCAAAAACATTTAATAAATTTAAAAAGATATTCAAGGAACAAAATATCATCTTGGCACCTACTAATAGATACTCAATTTTAAAATTACTAAATTCAAAAACAAAAGATGAAATTCCTTCAGGTAACAAATCTGGAATATACCAAATAAATTGCAAGAATTGTGAAAAATGCTACATAGGTCAAACAAAAAGAAATTTAAAAACCAGAGTCAAAGAACACTTTAGAAACATCAGATTGAAACAAGAAGACAAGTCAGCAGTAGCATTTCATTTTTGGAATGAAAACCATGACATTGATCCAAATCCAAAATTATTAAAAGGAGTGATAAACCAAAATAGATTGACAACATGGGAGAACATATTCATCTGGAAAAATAAGGATCGCGTAATGAACTTTGAAATCCCGCCAGCAGATAATTTGACAAAAAAGTTCATAGTTCCACCACCAGAGAGAGCAGATAACAACAGTTGCCAGTTGGGAAGAGATTGAAAATGGAGGCCAGGGCCTTTGAAACTAGTCTCTCATAAATATATGAAAAAGTAAGTGACGAGTGTCAATAAACCAACCACAAATAATTTTATATCATAAAAAATGTTTCATAAAAAGAATGGCTTAGTTTGGAGGATTTCCTCAAAAATATTTGTGTCCTTGGAAAATTTTGAAATTAAATACCATGTTTGAAGTGTATATCATTACCTGACCTTTTGTTTAAGGGTCATATTGTTCACAGACACATATACACATTTGCAATGCAGACTATCTCCAAATTTTTATTTATTACGGAGGGCTTCGAAACACACATTTTCATTGAAATCGCACACTATATGAAATGAATATACAATAACCTGAAATAAATGTATTTAAAAAAAAACCTTTGTTATACCAGGGCTGTTAAGGAAATTATTTAAAATCCATGTTACAAACACAATATTAAAGAAACTGATGTGCTCATTCACATGTCTTTCTCCGCCTAGTCTTGTACAGTACTTACAAAGTCATATTCCTCTATCTACTTCATGTTAATTAATATAGACATTTGCAGAAATTGCCTCATTGTATAATTCTTTGTAGGTGTATTGGGAGTAGAGACATATAGTAAGAGGATGTGATGGCCATACTATGTGACGGCTTTTAAGTTTTTAGTATCTCATGGTCAAGAAATTAAAAAAGAAGATTACCTCAGAAATGATTAGGTCTATAAAATATTACTTTACATACTAGGTTGTGTGTTTTAATGATTTCTACAGTTTTTGACTAGTAAATTTCTGTCTATCTCTTATATCAGTTATGCAAAAGTAATTCAGAATGAAGAGGACTTCAAAGGCTACTTCCAGAAGATACAAATTTCATTTTTCATAAATATGTTTTAAATACTTTAAATGAAAGTGGTAGAGAAATTAATTGAATTTTAAATTACCCAGATATAGATTGTGATTAATAATAAGGCAAGACTGGTAAAATATTAAGTTTTTACATATTTATTTTTACTTTGCAACGGTAATACATCGTTGTTCTTTATGCAACATGTAAATAATCTTGATGATTGGGTTGTTAGTGAAGATTTTTTGAGGGAATGACAATGAATACAACATTTTCATAAGTGTCCTATTACTAAAATTATCTACAGATTGTAAAATATACAATCATAGAATTATAAATTGTAAGAAATAAATCAGAAATAATTCAATATCTATAAGTAACATAAGTAAGAGCATCATCATATTTTATTTTATAAGATGGTAGCTTCCTTCCCTGCATTTTATTTTTTATTACCTGATTAGTTGTATTGACAAAGGAACGAATTCACTTGCATGCATTCACTTCCTGGGAGCAAAGTGAGGTGGTGTTATGTAAGAAAGTAAAAATGCATATACTCTTACTTTTAGTAAGAGGAGGCTAGTGTTTGGGATACCTAGGAACCTGTATTTCAAATGAGCTCTCAGTATAAAAGCTTTAAGCTAATTGTACTGCTTTCCCTATCTTAGGTACTTATGTAGCAGAGAAAATAATACATAATACAGTAAAACCTTTATCCGCCATTCGATGGCTCATTAACTGTCAAGCAGGTGCGGCTCTGGACAAATTGATTAGGTGACTCGGAAAACTGGCTAACATAAATTTGCAAAATCAGCTTCACAGAAACGAATTTTATACTGGAATAGTGGTTTTGAATTTCGATGGGGCTTCCCTCTGTATATGAATCCAGAAGTTCCTTAAAATTAACTTTACTTAGAGTCCTTGTTTTTATTATGTCCACAAAAGGTCATTTCTTATCTACTTCCCTTATGGAATATTGCATGAAAAGCCTGTTAAGCTTAACGTTCTCATTGTATTTTACAATATATAGACGTGAGCTTTCCCGAAGATTGTCGGCAATTTTGTTAGTGTTTTTTCCCAGCTCCTTCATTTCGACACAATTATGTTCCTCATACCAACAAGTCTTGAATGTCCTGGTGTATTTTGAAGATGCTTTGCTGTAAAGTTTTTCTAAACATAGCACTGGTGTTGGCCTACCGACATTTACCACCATGCATTTGTCATCATTTTTCCATAAACAAAAAGGAGTTTGGAGACACACCAAGTCGGATGTTGGATTCATTGTAAATCCCATAAATGTGAAAAATTAAACACTTCACATATCAGACAGTAATCACTGATCACATAAAAAGTTACGTTTTTACTCAGGATGCAATCTGATAATAAACAGTAGCACATGACACGCAGGGCTCGCTTCAAGCTGGTTAACACTTCTACCAACAAATTTCTTTTCAAATAAACAAAAAAGTAGGAAGAAAGTCCTGTATTGTGTTGGTAAATGGTTTGGTGTGGAATATATGGCTTCTATGAATCGAATCCGTAGCCATGGTAACCAGCAATACATTCTACCCCACCATCTGCTCCTCACCCACCGCATGTGTTACGATCACCTTGACCTTTTAATAATGAACCACTAGTTGGGAAGTAAGATAGCTGCATTATCGATGTGTGGGCACCAAGAGACCAGCTCCATTATAAAATATAATTTGGAGAACTTTTATAAACGAAAATTAAATGCTAGAACTTAAAACAGAACCATGTAAGTTATTAAAAAAAAAGTGGGTGACTCGGCAATTCAAATGCATCAAGGAAGAACTGCCCCTACTGTCAAGTTGTTCTGATGTCCTAATCTCTGTATTACTTGAAGTTTAACTTCAAATCTCTAACTGGTCAGATAATAGTAGTGATCATAAAGTATGTTGTTGCACATAAAAACTGATGAAAAACAGATGCAAGTGAAAAAGCATACAACATATATTGGTTTTACAGAATTAAAGTATGTTACCTCTTCTGCACAGCTATGTCCCACTGAACATCAATCACCTTAAAATTAGAAAATTAGTCAATAACACAAAGTACTTTATCAATAATAACTAAACACTAGTAACACAACTTCACTTATCTTATTTAAATCCTGGGACCGGTTTCAAAGCAAACATCTGCTTTATCCTCAGCCACTCAGCTTGACACTCACCCACTAACTGACTAGTGTTTAGTTATTATTGATAACCTAGTTTACTTCACTGTCAGCAGCTTCAGTTTTTTACATAACACAAAGTACTCTCACTTTTTAAATTCCCCACCACATATTTCAAATGCTAGTTTCCTCCATTATCAACCAAACATTGAATAATCTTGGGCGGTAAAGCTGGTCTTTCTGTAGACTGCTCTAGTAATGCTTCTCAGAGCTTTGTGGAATATCAAAATGGAATACAATGCTTGATTTTCTATTAAGTGTTTTAATAGTTTTCATTCTGGATTAACAACATAATTTTCCTTCCAAAAATGTGTTGCAACCGCTGATTTTTCTACCTGGCTCAATTTTATACATCTGAAATGCTCTTTAGTCCTTGTTTCCAAATTCCTATTGTTTTTCCCTATAAAAATTTGGTTTCTTGGAAGCAAAATTATGACACTAATCCAAAACCAAAGCTATTAAAACACATAACAAGAAATCAGGAGTTACCAACATGAAAACAGATCTTCATCTGAAACAACAAAGACAGACTATTCAATGTTGATATCCACAAAGCTCCTGCAACTGCCACCAGAACAGTCTACAGAAGCATCAGTTATACTGCTCAAGATCAGTTGATGTGCAGTTAATAATGTAGGTACTAGGCTTTGAAAAATGTTATGGTTATTAGTCAACTAATTTTCTACTTTTAATCTGACTTTAACAACACTGTCATTAACATCTAGTACACCTAGTAACTGCCTTTGTTACCATTTTTCAGAATATACAAGAAATGTAACATAGGAATTGTGTGATTAGTACATTTTTTGTATAATTCTTTATTTAACCCAGTGTATATATTTAGTAGGATGGACTATATCATTTTTGCTTAATGGTGTACCCAATATGATGGCTAATCATAGTTCTATGCACACTCACTATTGGTTCTATACTTCTATTTGTCTACTCTCATAATGAGTTTAAGCAGTAGAAATAATAAAAGCCCAAAAACCCCTAAACCCAAAAAGTTAACAATAAAATACAAATTTTTAGCTTACTTTCTAAACCTTTTTTTGTACATGTACCTTTCAGTTCTTTAATGCATCTATCATAGTTTTGGATAATAGATTTTGTCTTTTTTATGCAAAACTTTCCAGATTGTTGTACAGTTCTGTTACTTAATCTATATTTCATTGTTTTCGCCCCACATGACATTTTTTGAAGAAAAAAGATGCCAATGTGGGCGCCCGCACAGTGACTCTTGTCCATTCAAAGTAGAAGTTAGAATTTAACAATATGTACTCATAAAAAGAAAAAAAGATGACATACTTGGATTGTACTGTATGCTTATTTATAGTTCAACAAAAGTAGTAATAGTGCTAGATGTAAGTAGCTTTGGTGTTCTTAGAAGCTAAAGTGTAAAATGTAGTCCTAGAAAGAGGTGAGCAAATTTTGCTACATCCTGATTTAATTTGTTCCTAAGTTGTGAACTATTAAATAAATAGTAAGCTCTAAGTAAAAATAAGTTAGCAAAGATTTCAGAAGTTATGCTCACGATGTAGCATGCAAAATACTACTGGTTTTCATTGGATTGAATTTTGCAGTTTAAGATAATTCAAAAATTTTTGTTTGAATTATGTATTTCATGTTGATGACTGTCTTGCTGCTATTCTTAAGTTGCTTATTTCTATATGTACTATTTCAGAATTAATGCTATTATTAAAATTGTGCTTAATGGCCTTAACTCGTGCAGTGCAAGTGTTTTACATAATTTTATTTCATGTTATAAAGAATACTGAATATATTATACAGGTTGTAACTCTTGCATCTGTTCATTATAGTGTCTGCTTTTTTATGACTCATATTGCTTATTAAGCCAGTTTCACATTTCAAAGGACCAGTTCTGTCTGCTCTCCAAACAGCATGTCACAGGGTTTTCCTTCTTTTTTAATTCCTGGACTCCTCATCACGCCCGAAAAAAGCAGAATACATTCTGAGAACAAATTTCATTAATTTAGGTTTTTAACTCTCACAAAAACTTGATTTCTAATTCTCTTGAACAAATGCGTAACTTCTGGAAATTATGAGAATAAAACAAGATTAATTCCAGTTACAATATAGCCTAAAAGTTATTTAAGTAAAGTAATATTAAAGGCTTTACTATGTCTACGTATAATTGTAAAACATTCCCAAAAATGTGATGCTGATGATGATAATAATAATAATTAATAATAATTAATGATAATAATTAATGATAATTAATAATAATAATGATAATAATAATAATAATAATAATAATAATAATAATAATAATAATAATAATAATAATAATAATAATAATAATAATAATAATAATAATAATAATAATAATAATAATAATAATAATAATAATAATAATAATAATAATAATAATAATAATAATAATAATAATAATAATAATAATAATAATAATAATAATAATAATAATAATAATAATAATAATAATAATAATAATAATAATAATAATAATAATAATAATAATAATAATAATAATAATAATAATAATAATAATAATAATAATAATAATAATAATAGATAAATGATAATGATAATTGATAGTGATAATGATGATGATAAAGATTATGATAATAATGATAATGATAATAATAATAATAATAATAATAATAATAATAATAATAATAATAATAATAATTATAATAATAATAATAATAATAATAATAATAATAATAATAATAATAATAATAATAATAATAATAATAATAATAATAATAATAATAATAATAATAATAATAATAATAATAATAATAATAATAATAATAATAATAATAATAATAATAATAATAATAATAATAATAATAATAATAATAATAATAATAATAATAATAATAATAATAATAATAATAATAATAATAATAATAATAATAATAATAGATAAATGATAATGATAATTGATAGTGATAATGATGATAATGATAAAGATTATGATAATAATAATGATAATTATAATGATAATGATAATAATAATAATGATAATGATAATAATAATGATAATGGTAACAATAATGATAATAATAATGATAATAATGATAATGATAATGACAATAATGATAATGATAATAATGATAATGATGATAATGATGATGATAATGGTGATGATAATGATAATGATGATGATAATGATAATGATAATGATGATAATGATGATGATAATGATGATGATAATAATGATAATGATGATGATAATGATGATGATAATAATGATAATGATAATGATAATGATAATGATAATGATGATAATGATAATGATAATGATAATGATGATGATGATGAGAATAATAATAATAATAATAATAATAATAATGATGATGATGATGATAATAATAATAATAATAATAATAATAATAATAATAATAATAATAATAATAATAATAATAATAATAATAATAATAATAATAATAATAATAATAATAATAATAATAATAATAATAATAATAATAATAATAATAATAATAATAATAATAATAATAATAATAATAATAATAATAATAATAATAATAATAATAATAATAATAATAATAATAATAATAATAATAATAATAATAATAATAATAATAATAATAATAATAATAATAATAATAATAATAATAATAATAATAATAATAATAATAATAATAATAATAATAATAATAATAATAATAATAATAATAATAATAATAATAATAATAATAATAATAGTAATAGTAATAATAATAATAATAATAATAATAATAATAATAATAATAATAATAATAATAATAATAATAATAATAATAATAATAATAATAATAATAATAATAATAATAATAATAATAATAATAATAATAATAATAATAATAATAATAATAATAATAATAATGTTTATTGTCTATAGACTTCATACAAGTTTCAGACATTGTCAGATTCTACAATACAATGGGTATACATAAATTTGTTCATAGGTTACATTAATATTACAAGATTAAACTAAATTGAATGTATACATACATTTGTTATATAATTATTCATTATAATTCATCTAACCTATATATACATTTCTGAATTAAATATGTTTTCAGTTCCTTTTTAACTTTTTGTTTTCCTTTGTGTTGTTTAACGGTTGTTGGCACTTTGTTGTATAATATCTGTCCTTTTATTAATGGATCCTTGCAAGTTGATTTGAGATTTACATGCTTCCTGTGGTAGTTATCCCTTCCTCTGGTATAATAATCATAAAGTGTGCTGTTACTTGTGCCATTATTTTCCTTCTCAGTTGCAATTACAACTACCTTATATACATATAGTCAAACTACAGTAAGAATCTTATTATCTCTAAATATATTTCTACACAAATCAGTACTTGCTAATCTATAGATACAACGTAGATACTTTTTTGTAACACTAATACTCTATTCATGTGCGCATTACAGGTACTTCCCCATAATTCTATGGCATAGGAAATATGAGGCTAGATGAGTCCAAAATATAAAGTTTGTAACATGTTTTTGTCTAAATACAATGATAATTGTCTTAAAGCATATATATTTGAGCTAATTTTTTTACATACATAGTCAATATGTAAACATTATCTCTGCCCATTGTCATATATTTTTATACTTTCCCTTCAAGTCATTGCTTTAAAAGCTTATTCTTCTCTCTATTTGGTGTTAATTCCATACTCTTTGCATTATATTATGCAAAACAAATAATAGTGACTTAACATTCTAGAAAATGTAAAATAGAGGTATTTTAAAATCCAAATAAATTGCAGTTAATCTCTCTGAAAGATTAATGGCACCAGAAGAAAAACACAATTACATTCACATGAGTTTCTCTAAATCAGTTATATTTGTATAGGTTCTGCAAACTAATCTTATGAAAAATAATTTTCCTAACTGCTTCATGTTAAACAAGATAAACTTTTGCACGAACAGTTTCATAAATACATTTTGAGGGATAGCAAATACCAAATTTATAGTGAGATATTTAAAAGCAAGTCACTCTATGATGGTCTTGAAATTGTATACTGTCTCTACATCACAAGAAATGATTGAATAGTGATAGCACTTCAAATATAACAAAGTAATAAAATATTTTTTCATATTCCATATCATACATGGAGCTTTAAAAATCAAAGGCAAATTAGATTTACAGATATAAATATACTAGTAGGTATCATCTACAAAGAACACGGCTATTGACGCCTTGCTAAGATTATATGGCAAGTCATTTATAAATATTAAAAATAACAATGGCACAAATATAAAGCCTTGTTGGACATATTTGGTAATAACACCAGGTTCCCAATCATAACCATTTATCCTGGTTTTCTGGATTCTGTTTAAGTAAGACCTGAACCAATTTATAGGGATCTCATTCATCTTTTCTGCCCACAGCATATTCCTGACTTTATTAACCTGCTTTAGTGTTTAGTCTACTCTGCACATATACAGAATTTAGAGCAAATGTTCCAAATTACCTAGCACTGGAAACTGTAATTAAAATTATAAAACACCTGTCTCTATTATTACTTAAGTAATTTTAATTAGTATTGATCATAATTTCTTATTATTTGTGCTTAATTTAAATGTTTCCCATCTAGCTATTATTAAAGAATGTTTCCTTTAGTATGAACCTCATATTTTATTATCATGACATGTAGGTTCTTTTCTGCTTTCCATTAGGGCTATGTCATTGTGAACTTGGATACAGATATTAGCAGGAAAAGTCAATGATCCTCTTCTGCCTTGTTTTTTATTTCAAATATTTTCTGTATGGCCTTCAGAAGAAAGTATGCAGGTATGATGCAACAATGGAACCAACCCTCTTTGTACTGGCATGGAGCATTAAACTTGGTCAAGTCCAGATCTTCACCGCAATGTCTGATGAAGAAATTAGTATTTACTTCTATTTACACATCAGTATTTCTATTATGTGATAATAGCATTTTAAGATAATTATAGCTGTTAATGTATGCTGTGACATATTTGGACAAGCCTCTAACTTCAAGTCGTGTTAGATAGAGTCAACATGAAAAATTCAATACCATGGCCGGGATTTGAACCACGGATCTCCTGGTTTCCGTCCAGTTCCTTTGAGCTACCATGGCCAACGTGCCATCCAGATATTAAATTCTCCATTTGACTCATATATTTCCCAGGTAGACCACTAAGGGCTCTCGCATCCGGGATACACTGTGATATGAGTCAAATGGAGAATTTAATGGCTGGATGGCACGTTGGCCATGGTAGCTCAAAGGTTAAGAGCGACTGGATGGAAACCAGGAGATCCATGTTTCAAATACCAGCCATGGCATTGAATTTTTCACGTTGACTCTATCAAAAACCTTAGCCTATATACGGCTAGTGTGGAGAAATGATTAATTTCCATCATTTAACTAAAATAATAAGAGTTAAATGATGAAGCCTGGGACTTAATTACTTATGATAGTAAGTCGCCACAAACAGTGTATCTCAGATGCGAGAGCCCCTAGTGATCTACCGGGGAAATATTTGAGTCAAATGGAGAATTTAATGTCTGGACGGCACGTTGGCCATGGTAGCTCATAGGTTAAGAGTGACTGGACGGAAACCAGGAGATCCGTGGTTCAAATCCCGGCCATGGCATTGAATCATGTTGACTCTATCTATCTAAAACCTTAGCCTATATACGGCTAGTGTGGAGAAATGGTTAATTTCCATCATTTAACTAAAATTCAAGTCCTGTATTCTAAATACAGATATATGCTGCAACTGAGCTCAGTTGCTCAGTTTTATTTCCATCAACACAAATTTAAATGAATGTTGTGTGATGTGTGTTTGGAGGAATTTAGTAACAGTAACGTCAAAATTATATTAAATGAATGTGTTCCATAATACAATAATGGTGATGACTCATAATGAGAACAACATCAGGAAATAAAAAGCAAACTGCTGATAGTAGTGTTATTCACCAAATATCTCATTGGCCGGAGCAAAAAAACAGAATGGGATCAAGATTCCACAAAATTTAAAAAGGTCTTCTATGAACATTTAGAAACATGAAGGTCTTACTTTGCTTCCACTTTGTAGCTATGTTAAAAGCTTATTCTTTTATCTACTTTATGATAACTGAGATGAAGGTTTGCAGAAATGGTTCTGCAACACATTCTAACATGGGTACAAAGATGATCCAAGAGTAATAATCAAATCTTTTGAAATTCCTCTATTTGAATGACCACAGTTTCCACAGCAATATATTTTAATTTTATTTACTTTGAATTTATTACTGTTTGTTCTCTTTCTAGCTTTCTACGTTTAATTGTAATAATGTTATGGCTTGCAATTTAATACTTTATACTGAACTTCTTATTTGTAATTTTCTTAGTTATTAAGTCTGATGAAGCCAATATCTTGCATAAGATTCAAAAGGTTAATAAAATTATACGATATAATAGGAATATTTTAAAAGCCATCTGAAGTATATAAACATCTATTGTTAAAAAATCTTTTGAATTTTCTTTTGAATTTGGACCCAGTTAATAGTTTAATTTTATTTAGAGTTTCTTGTACAAAATTAAACATTTACATTTACATTTTTTCAATATTTTTCTACTTAGTTTGTTCTAAAATAATCTGAAACACATGCCTTATCAACTACACTTGCACAGACTAGTTACTTTAGAAAGTTTCTTTCTCATTCCATTAAATATTTGTAATCTACACTACAAAAACAAGTGCAAGAGTCACAGCTGTATACATAATCTGTTAAGAAATATTACTATAATTTTATTCTGCAATCCTATAAAATAAAAAAGACAAAGATTGAATGAATCTTTATATCAAAATACATATCAGAAACGTGTCCACTTTATGTAACATGGATTGTTATTGAATAAAGAACAAATAATACATTTGGGCTACATTGAATGCTGTTAAGAAAAACTGAAGAAACTATATATTTATAATATTAAAAGATATTTATGAATAGATAGGTGGTGTAACAGAATTCTATTACTATGTGAGTGTTGACATCAAATGATGTAATTCATATTTAGCACTAATAAATGAGGTTAAATAAAGTAAAGAAATATAACTGAAATGTAATTCTATGTTTTCATGTTCGCTGCAGATATATTTAAATGGATAACAAACATTATCTCTGACTATGCATACTTGGTGCTGAACTTGAATGTTACATAGAAACAAAAATCAGTATTTATAGAATACAAAGCTGTTAAATGTTGTTTGTATAACTTCTAAAGAAAAATAAATGGTATATCAAACAAAGAGATTTTCTGAATTTTTCTGTTTTTTGTATGTGTTCACAGCATGTTATAGCAATTGATGTTTTACTTTCATGTAAGTTTCTCTATTCTCCACCATTTAGTTTTATACCTCTTCTTCAAACAATTTGCATGATGCAACAGCTATGGTAGGAATCGAACCTCCACCGGCTAGATTACGACATATGACAAAAAGTGTTCAAGTCTGAAATTTGGAATAATAGAATGCTTACGTTTCAACAAGTATTTAAGCTGACCCGATGTAGATCAATGAGACAGATAATGGGCAGACTATAGTGAGTCAATAAGTGTCCATGGACAGTTAACAAAGCCATCATACGCCATCATAACTGTCATCCAAAGCTGCAATCACAAAGGTTGAATTCATACAGCTACCAAGAAGTATAAGGTAAGTTTGGGTGTGTTCCATTAGGACAAGACTACCTCCGACCCGTATGTACTTCTATAATTAATAAACCTGGCTTGTATACAAGCTTGGGGTTAATAAACTTTTCTTGCCCAGATGGCAGTTACGCTCCCTACCCTCTCCGAGTAGCCTACCTTTGGAAGCTATACGCTCCTAGTATCAGATTTGTTTCCAGGTTCACTACAATACATTTATAAGGCCAATCAGTTGGGGAATTTAAGTTACCAGCATGTTTCCATGGTACCTCAGTGGTAGAGTAGCCACAACTAGAATAGAAGATCCGAGGTTCAAATCCCAGCTATAGGATTAAACTTTTCAGTTCTGATTCTAACTTTCAAAGTTACAAACATCTTTATTTTTGTCCTACTTTATGTTAACCATGTTAAGCATTTGCAGAATTGGTTTCTTGACACATATTTTAATAGATATAAGGGCTAGAGTAGAGGCTGAAGGAACACAAAAATCTTTACAAAGCAGGTACCATGTCAGCTTTGAAATTCTAAAATTTTCATGACTTCACAGGAAACAAATTAATGATACCATAACACTTCTGGAAAAGGTTGGTTGGTATATAATGTTTATTGGTTGGCAATAAAGCCATTTGCTACTTTGCACTCTGGTATTTTGATGAGAGATTGGTATGTTGATTGAAAACTAGTAGCGAAGTATATGGTTTTTCTCCATTTCTTCTTGAAATGCATAAAAAGGTGATATACAAGATTCTGCTATGTTAATCCTGTGTAGATAGTTGTTGATGCATTCAAGGCCTCTTAGTAATCTAAAAACTGCTAATATTCTTGATAGTGCAGCAACTCTAGTCAAGCTGTTATATAGATTTTTTCCATTGTTTTTCTTTTGTTTCTACCTATTCTTCTTTGATTTTTATATTGTATATTGATGTAATTATTTGTTTTGATAGAGTAATAAAACACTGGACCAGCTGATTTTAAACCTTTCTTGGCTCGAAAATTAGCTGTATTTCAAAATGTGCCGGTATCCACTGAAGTACTACTCTGTTATCTAAATTAAATTGATTTCTTTATTATAATTTTGTAACATTTTACATTTAGACGTTTTTCTGTTGTAGTAGATATTAAGAATTTTATGGTTCTTTAATCAGATAATATAACTCACCAAAATTTATTTAATAAAGAAGATTCTGTAAACTGAAAAGGATTGTTAAAATTTCACCATCAAAATTTGTAAAATTTAAACTTAATCTTCGATGCAAGAAGTGCCTACTATTCCTTATTTCTTTGAAGTAAGTACCGTTGGTACTGATATAATCTTGGAGTTCTGACACGTCGAGCTGAAACTTCTCTCTGTGTTGTGGTATTAAATTAAAGCAGGCCTTCCAATGCTGCCAGAATGGTTGGTTGTCCTCATCATTTTACTCAGAATTTCCGGTTTTAAAATAATGTAAGTATTTTAACTTTAAGTAATTAAAATATTTATTCCATTATCTTGGTGGTTCTAAAATAACAAATTTGTATTCCGCCGGTCATCTTCAAACATTTCTTTTCTGAATTTGCACTACTCACAAAAAATTTAAGTCTAATGCCTTTTCAAATATAAAATTTTTATTCTATCATTGCAATGGTGTCCTGTTTCAAAACCAATCTACATAGGGCATCTGTAATCAGGGTTGCCAAAATATTTAATGTACCATTAATAATAATAGTAATCATTAGTATTAATTAATGATTAGTAATAATCTAATATTCTCTTAAGCTAACAGAAAAACAGAAAAACTTAAAGCATGCTAATATTAGAACACTGCATGATAGTGAAATAAAATTATATTAAAACTGCTCAAAAATATAATGGCACATTTTCTGAGGGACTGTGGAGAGTTTTATCCCACAATATGCCAATGCACTTATGTGCGCATCTTTAACACATTATCAGAACATGTATTTAATTTAAGTATATAATAGTGAACATTTGAGCAGACTGTTATACAGCTGTTACTTTAGCACCCTTTTTTTGTGTGCCGGTGGTTTTTTTTCTTTCAATTCTATTCATGTGAAAGCGTCGCAATGAACGGGGTAGTATACTTAAAAAAATAAACCCTTAAGTTATAAAGACCTAGTCTTAGCAAAACATTTAAGACCACTAAGACCAGAAGAAATGTGCATCAAACAAGTAACCAGTTATAAAAAAAAAACAGATCATATTCAAGAATCTTCACTTCAGCATTATATGAAAAATGTGAGTGGTTTTGTGGCTTTTCAGAAATTATTTCATTTGTTTGTTTTCCTTGTATTTTGTCTGGCGGTGAAGATTCACTATGGGCAAAGACTTTTGTTAAATATTTAAATCATTTAGCTCAGATAATATGCAAATATTCATAACATTAATTAACTACATAGATACAATTGATACCAAGCTAAAAGAACATCTAGAAAGAGCTACAGTGTTTAAAGGCACCTCAAAAAGTATCTAAAATGAATTGCTAGATTTGATATTAACAGGTGCTGAAAGTAAATAAAAGATGAAAGCGGTAGATGGATTGACTGTCACTGAAAGCTGACAAAACAACAGATAACTTGGAAATTAATTGTTCTTTCACACTGGCCGTGTGTAGGCTAATATTGTGGAAACGTAGAGTCAGACTGAAAAATTCAATGTCATAACCGGGATTTGAACCACGGATCTTCTGGTCTCCGTCCAGCCGCTCTAACCATTGAGCTACTATGGCCAACATGCCGATATGACATTCAATTCTACAACTGACTCGTATTTTTCCCGGTAAACCACTTAGGAGTTCTCATAAATACACGAGACAACTACCTTAATGACAACTTACAACATGTAAGTACTTTAAGGCCCAGGCTTTATAGTTAACCACTATTAGGTTAATTAATGGAAATTAATTGTTCTTTCACAATGGCCGTGTGTAGGCTAAGATTGTGGAAACGTAGAGTCAGACTGAAAAATTCAATGCCATAGCCGGGATTTGAACCACAGCTAAGCCGTGCGTGGACAACAGCCATTAGGAACACCTACAATTACAGCAACCCTAGTCACCCCGGACAAAGAATGGACCTCCGGGAAAACACCTAAAATATATAAAACTATTAAGGAAACAAGCAGATTCACTAAAGAAAAATAAAGTAACAGCATATTCAGTGGATTCACATACCATCCAAAAACATTTAATAAATTCAGAAAGATCTTTAAAAAACAAAATGTCATCTTGGCACCTACAAATAGATACTCAGTATTATCATTGTTAAATTCAAAAGCAAAAGACAATATCCCCCCAATTAATATATCCTGAATATACCAAGTAAGTTGTAAGGAATAGAATAAAAAGAAGTATTTCAGAAAGTGGAGTGCCATTGTTACTAAAATTAGGCAAGTGAGTCAACCTTGTATATACTTTTCTCCACTTCATAAAAAAACTAGTCTTCATAAAAAACTTGTAAGTGGAGAAAAGTATATACAAGGTTGACTCACTTGCCTAATTTTAGTAAGTTGTAAGGATAGTGAAAAATTCTACATAGGGCAAACTAAAAGAATCCTAAAAGCCAGAGTCGAAGAACATTTCAGGATCATCACATTGAAACAGAAACACAAGTTAGCAGTAGCATTTCACTTTTGGAATTAAAGCAATAACCTTGATCCAAATCCAAAACCATTAAAAGGTGTGATAAACCATAACAGACTGACAACTTGGGAGAACATCTGAATATGAAAATATAAAGACCAAGTTATAAACTTTGAAATCCCACCAGTCAATAATTTGATAAAGAAGTTCATATTTTCATCACATGCTCATAAGACTGCAGACAACAATGGACATAGTTGGACCTTCAAGGCTGAAAATGGAAGCAACAGCTCCCGAAACCGGTCAATCAAAATTCAAGATTTATTATCCTACTGCTCAAAAGGTTACCCTGGCTTTATGTTTTTAATAGAAACATCTCGGATAACGCACTGATTACTCCATGTGGACATAACATCTATCTGTCATTTGTGATTCCTCCACATTCCAATGGCTGAAGTGATGCATTCATTGGCTGCTTAGCACATGTTCAAGAAGCGCGTCCGTATCCCCCCCATTTTTCCAAGAATAATCAGTGCATTATCTGAGATATTTGTATTAACAAAGATAAAGTCATGATAACCTTTTGAGCAGCATGATAATAAATGACATAGTGTGAAAAAATGACTGCAAGTAGCTTTATAAATGAAATATGTACATATATTTGCTCAAACGTTTCTTTGTTTTGTTTATATATGGATTTAGTATCCAGTTCTAAAATTTGTATTATCTAGTGTAAATTAGTTGTTATACATAGAAAAATTTATCTCCAAGCAGGGAGAGGAAGAGGACAGATATTATTAATTATTTGCTGCAAAATAATAAGAAATTCAAATCCTTTTCATTTTTTGTTTTTCATTTTATATCATATTTTAAATTTCTATATAAATAATACATTATTTTATAAAAGCAATACAAATAGGTTTAGTTTTACATTTGCTTTAAGGTATATTACACATCATTCAATTTTTTTATTCTTCCATACTATCAGAAGCCTGCTATGTTAAATATTTTCATAGCCATGACATTACATTGTTTTTTGTTCTTTTTTTAAATATATTACACTTCTCTTTACTAATACTTTCTAATGATTTGTTATTTAGTATCCCCCTAAGTGTGGTCCTAAATAATCTGCTTTCTTTTTTATGTTATATCAAAAAATATAACAATTTGTTTGTACATATCCCTTCTGTTATACATTTAACACTTACATATATGTATATGGAAGTTAGGATATTAAATATCTTAAATATACACCTACAGCTTAATTTTAGTCCTCATTAACAATATTCCAGATGATAATTGTGGTAATGATTATTTAAAAGAACTAGGTTTAAAATCACTTAAGAGTTGCAATAACACTGTAACACCTGACAAACAAATTTTTCATAGAATTGGAAACATGATGGTAAAGTTGGTAGATACAAAAACTGTAAATTTTTTTAATAAATTCCCAGAAGTATTGGAATATATTTTCATTAATCATGCATTATTGGAAGATATCTCACTTGTTTTTTCCACCTCATAGCAAAAGATAAAATGTACATTACATATAAAAAGAGCTAAATTTAGGTTGGTTTCCGATACTTAGCAGTATAGAGAAGTTCTAGACTTCTACAGAGAGCTCTGTAGTCAACTTCCTCATCCTGGTCATCATATGTGAATGCCTTGGCCAAACACTCCAGTTCCCTTGAAGATATTATTATCATAAGGCCCATTCTATGAAACACACTGGAGAGTTTGTTACTTAGAATGGTACCCTTATTTTCTGGATCATAAACCTGCAACATCAATGTTGATAGTAAATGCATGAATATTTATAATGTTTTTAATAATTAAAATATCAAAAGTAACTCTATTTAAAAACTCAAGAGTATACTCATAGAATATAACTTTTCTTTGGACAGTGCTTACTATAATTACTTTTCCTATTATATTAAATTACAAATTTATTATATTAATCATTTATTTCATTGTTCCAAAAAAAACAATAATGATTTTAAACAACTTTTCATTATAATTAAACGATCTTTCATGTATGCTGTGTATAGGCAAAAGTTGAAGTCTTCTCTTTTCTTGTTTCTTCCCATGCATTTCTGTCATTACTCTAGATACAGCCTTCAGCTTATTGTGCTATCTGTATCATTTTAAGGCCAATTCATAATGCCTTTATCCTTTATCAAGCAAAACAGTTTCACAACAGAGATGCTTCAAATATTTTGTTTAAAAAAATCACAAAAGTAAATATCGCATGTGTATGCTAAGGCCTAAAAAAGGCTGAAAATGTGTTGAACTGTTTCAGTTTTCTTCTTGCTTGAACTGCAATATAAGTTTTCCTCAGACACTCTCATTGTGTTAAGATGGCTTTTCATAAGAGCATTCCTGGAAGAAATGACCTAATTGTTTTCAGCTAAAGTATATTACACTTATGTAAGCTTTCAGCTCTTTTCTTACATGGTTCTCTAATAAATGGTTGGAACAGCAGAATGAGACTGAAAAATTTAATGCCATACTCACAATTTGAATTACAAATCTTCAATTTATTGTGCTGTTTCTCTAACCAATTTAACTGACTTTTCATTTTTGAGCTATACCGCACGCACACATGCACGTACACACACACACACACACACACACACACACACACACACACACACACACACACACACACACACACACACACACACACACACACACACACACACACACACACACACACACACACACACACACTCACTCACTCACGCTGAGAAATGCCAATCTTTTCCTAAAAATCTGTTGTGTAGTGCTCACATGACTTTCTTTACTTTTATACAAAATACTCTCAAACACTTGCTCCACTATCTATGTCATGTTAGTCAAGATAAACATTTGCAGAAACTATCTTCTTGCTAATTTTCTTGAAGGTGCAAGGGGAATATGAGAATACATAGCTAAGCTTTAAGCAATAGTCTATCTTTTAATAGCACAGCTCATCACTAAGCAATGGCTCTGAAATTCTGTTATCGTTCCAAATCCAAGAGATAAAAACATCAATGACTTCTCATTTGAGAAAAGTTAAAATTAAAACATATAAAAAGGAGTATCTCTGAAATGCTTTCTAAACAAAAAAGAAATATAATGGACTTATGTTTTAACAATATTTATATTATTGCTGTAGTAACATTTTGTCTACCTTTTGCAATTTACCTGTTATAGAAAAGTTATCCAGAATGAAGAGGGTTTCTAAAAACATCCTCAGATATTTCGGATAAGTTTTTCATTTGTCATTAAATATCTTAAGGGAAATGGGAAGGATACACATTCAAAAATGTTTTCGGATTTTACATCGAAACATTCTCCGTTCTTTTCTGTGCTATATAATGTTCACTTTATTGTGTTAACTGCACAATTAGCAATGAAAAGAATTAATTAAACATGCAGATGCCCCTTCAAGTTGCACATGTGCCACACTTTTAAACGAGTATTACTAAAACTACATTTTTTGTTATTTAGGAACCATTTCCTTAAAACCCATAAGAGAAAAGGCACTGAGCTTTGGCACAATTATTTTAAATACTCCACAGTACACTTTCCATAATTTTTTTGTTTTTACATGAATACTGAATTATATGGTACTTTGTGAGAAGCAATACAATATTTTCAACTAGTTTCTTTATAAAACATAAACAATTATAACAAATGAACTATTTATGCTAGAGGCATGATTATTCCTACAATTCTCAAGTGTGAAATACACAATGCACGTGTATAGTTGCATAAAGATATCACCTACAATTTTTGAGAAAATGGTACCTAAACGGGCCTATTTTTTATATTTAAAAAATTTAATATTTATTAACTACTTATTTTTTATATTTTGAATATGACAATCTAGAATCATGAAAATTTACACCTGTGTTTGTTAAGATATGTACTATGTGAAGAAAAAACTAATTAAACTGCATTGAGAACTTTAGGAGGTGTAGCAATTTCTGTTGGGAACTCAGAGCACAGCCACATGTATCCCAGCAGGTTCCCCTAAACATATGCTATTTTAATCAAAATGTTCCATGTGTAGTGTAGTCTCAGGCAAGGGATTTTCTTAAAAAACGTGTCCTGTTCTTAAAATATGCTGAACTTAAATACTTGGCATTTAACCGACTTCTTGTTTTTTAGTTATGCAGTTTCACACGTACAAGGACATGCAAACCTTTTTCTAAAAGTCTGTTGTCTGTGTTCAGCATCTTAAATTTTTTAGTGAAATGGAATATCTGTACTTCTAGGTTAGAAGAGAAAGTAAAAATGATCTTATGACATTAAAATAAGCTTGTACTTTTAACCACATTCTGTAATAATTCAGCAGAAAGAAACCAAGAGAAACAAAGGTCACATTATGTAGGACTAGTAAAGAAACACACATACAAAAATGACTCACCACAAACATGCTCATAAGATCTATGCCAGGCTTATCAGCCAATTTCTCCAAAGCTATGCTAGCATACTGTCTCTCTTCAAAGTTGAGGAATGTCCTCATACAATCATTGATCACTTGATGGCGCAGAGCAGACACCAAAGGTAAGGTCTCTGAGCATGATTGGAAGCCCTCCACTTCCTTACAGAAGCCCATGTAAGCAACTTTATCAGGTTGGTTTTTGTCCTCATACCTAAACATGCAAACATCAAGTATGGACATCCAGGTCACAGAGCTATTCATAAATTTAAAGTAATGCCAAAATTTTCCAGTTTTTCTCTCCTTTGAGTTTAAAATTTAAAAAGAAAGCTCGTATATTATTGCAGATAAAATGGAAATACAAGACACAAAATTAGTCAAATCTTTAAAATGCAGAGTATCATGTGCTGCCTCAAAACTCCTTATCCTTTGCATAAATAAAAACATTATGAGAGACAAATTAATGGTAACTTTAAACTTAAGAACAATTTTAAATATGTACTGTAAATTTCAAATCAATAGCAAGGAAAATCTCAGAAATAGTTATCGCTGCAAAAGGTTTGACATTTTGTGTAGTAAGCTTTTGTTATGGTACACCAGTTACATACATAAAATGACATAAAACATACTTAGAATGAAGAGGACTTTGGATGCCATTTGCAGAAAATACAACATACACATTTTATTTGTCATAGAAATATCTTAAGCATAAGGTATTTGAAAGAAAATTGTTATAGCTATTTTTGAGAAAATCAAAGGCATGTAACACTTTTCTAGTTAAAGGTTACTTTGGAACCAGGAATTCTCTTCAAAATCATGCTGTACCTTTGGAAGATACAGAACTTAAATACCCAGTTTGGTGTTTATTAGACTTTCCATTTTAGAATTATCTATTCATGCACGCACGCGCACACACAGCTCTTGTTTCTAAAATGCTTATTTGGGCGAGAGTTGCATAATACTTCTAAATATCTATTTTGAGTAATATTTCAACATCAAAATTTTTGGTATGGTGCCTACCTCACTTTATATTAAGTTTAAAAAGTAATAAAATTATACATAGTTGAAAAACTAATAAAAAAGAGCTTGTAAGGAATGAATAAATTCCAAATCAATTTGTAATTAATTGCCTGAGGAGCCTGAAACATACCAAAAAAGTCTATAAGCTAATAAAGATTATTGTTGTAGTTGTAGTTGTTATCATCATCACTAATAATTATTACTTTTTGTTGTTGTTGTTGTTGTTGTTCAGTGCTGATACAAGTAAGGGTTCCAATATACAGGGTGGGAGGTGAATAAGTACAAATATTTGTATCAGTGTTTCAGGACCATGTGATGAACCTGTAATGTCCACTTTTTCCACTATTTCTGATAGTAACGTTCATGGGGAAAATGTTGCAATGTTTTCAGGATGGCTAGTATTCCCTCTAATAGGCATCTGATTACGTGAGAGGTCACATTGCTGACCCTGCTCTGCCATTGGCATGGCCGACCATGATATACTTAAATTAATTTTATTTGCATTAAAACAACACCATTAACATCAATGGACATGCATTTGTTCTCATTCCTTAAAGTACAAACAACCTTACTTTCAGCAGTGAAAAATTAAATTTAAGCCATAACACAAAAACACTCCAGAGAAAAAAAAAACAGAAACTAAAACAAAACAAAAGCGGGTGTGCAATATTCTGTACAGTTAAATAAAATACATGAAAATGCCACTGTGTAAGTCATATAATTTTAACTTCTTTATGGATACAAGTGCTGACGACTGAAGAGGAGCATTTGGAAATCGTTGCCAATAAAAGTTCCTCCGCAGCATTGGCAGATTCCCCAGCAGCACCATAAATTAAATGAATGTCTGGTAATTCAACATATGTAAAACCACTCATACTGTATACTTTGTAAATGACAGTGTGCTGCTGAATATCAGCTCTTCTTCCTTCACCTGAATGATGGCCGGCCTTGTGCGTGATGTAAACGTAGGTGTCATCGTGCACAGGGCCGCTCAAGAAACATGGTATCCATTACTTTGTGAATCATTTGTGCCATTGCTATTAGCAAGTGGACAAACTGAGATCACATATGTGTTATATGCACTACTCTGTACTACATATAAAATTATTTGCCCTTATTCACCTCCCACCCTGTGTATACACAAGGGCCCTCCAGAAAGTAACAGATGTTTTGGCCTATCATTGCAATGGGTGGAGCTAGAGCCGCCATCTTGGTGTCAGAACGTTCCCACATTCGGTAAGCATCCAGCTGTTATAGCGAAAGTGAGTCGTCAAAATGTGCCCTGCATTAGAAAATCCTACAGGTCTGTGATTTGGCTTTTGTTGGCTCAAAACAACAGGCCAATTGAAATTTATCGTCAGTTTTGTTATGTTTACGGGCAGTAGCTACTGAGTGACAGCCAAGCAAGGCAATGGTGCATTGATTTTAAAAATGGCTGTAGCAGTGTTCACGACGAGGAGAGCAGTGGTAGACCTAGCCTTGTGACTGATTACCTGGCAATGCAAATCAATGACAAAATTCGCGAAAACCATTGTTTCATAATTACAGAACTGTCAAAACATTTTTCCCAAATTTCACGGAGTTTGGTACATCAAATTGTGGTGGAGAAGCTTGGTTACCACAAATTTTTTGCTCTGTGGGTTCCGAAACTCCTAACAGAAGACCACAAGAAATAGAGATTGGCTGCAACACTGGCCTTTTTCCAAGAATTCAGCACAAATGGTAATGCAGTTCTGGATCATATCGTAACCGGGGATGAGACTTGGGTAAAGCATGTCAACTGTGAAACAAAACAGCAGTCGATGGAATGGGGGCACAGACATTCTCCCAAGAAACCACAAGAATGTTTGCAAATGCTATCAGCAAAAGATGTCATGGCTACTGTGTTTTGGGACTCCAAGGGAGTACTTCTCGTTGATTTTCTGGAACGTGGAACCACAATAAACTCAGAAAGGTATTGTGAAACAATAAGAAAGTTAAGGCGTGACATACAAAGTAAGCATTGAGGAAAACTTAGCACCAAGGTGTTGCCTTTTCACAAGAACACATGTCCACACAATGCCAATCGTATCCGGGCACTCTTGTATGGTTTTGATTGGGAGGTGTTTGACCATCCACCATACAACTCGGATTTGGCACCAAGCGATTACCACCTCTTCCCAGCAATGAAAAAATGGCTCGGTAAACAATGCTTTGATACTGACACCAAACTACATGCTGTGTAAACTGGTGGTTGAAATCACAGGCGGCAGATTTCTACAGAGAGAGTATTGAAAAACTTGTGCCATGGTCTCAATTTGAATAGCAATTATGTAGAACACTAGCTCAAGAGTGTGCCTTTCAAATGTATATAATAAAGTTTGAGTGTGAGTGAAGCAATGTGTCAATATTTTCTCGATTCACTTTTGTACTAATAAAGTTTGAGTTTTTCAATTTGAGAATTGTTTATTTCAAAACGTCTGTTACTTTCTGCGCAGCCCTCATAGATAGATAAATTTAAAATAAACCTGTCATTATTTAACTGAAAAAACTATTTGTAGTTGGATTTTTCAATACTTTGTCACTTAAATTTTTATATTATCGAGGGATGAGTTTCAGAAGCCATTGCCTCCATTATCAACCTCTTCCCAACTGTTTGTTGCCATCTGCTCTCTTCCCTCTGGCGGTGGAACTATGAACTTCTTTGTCAAACTATCTACTGGCAGGATTTCAAAGTTCATTATTCAGTCCTTATTTTTCCATATGAATATGTTCTCCCATGTTGTCAGTTTATTTTGGTTTATCACTCTTTTTAGTAGTTTTGGATTTGGATCAATGTCATGGTTTTTGTTCCAAAAATGAAATGCTACTGCTGACTTATCTCTTGCTTCATTTTGAAGTTTCTAAAGTGTTCTTTGACTCTGATTTTTAGGTTTCTTTTAGTTTGACCTATGTAGCATTTTTCACAATTCTTACAACTTATGTGACATATTCCAGATTTGTTAGTTGATAGAACTTCATCTTTTCTTTTTGAATTTAGGAATTTTAAAACTGAGTATCAATTAGTAGGTCTCAAGTTGATGTTTTGTTCCTCAAAAATCTTTTTTAATTTATTAAATGTTTTTGGGTGGTATGTGAATGCACTGAATATGCTGTTATTTTCTTTTTCTTTTGTAAATGAAGTTGCTTCCTTAATGGTTTTCTTTAGTTTATCCTTTTTAATTTTCATAAACATCAGACTTTTGTTGTATCCATTTTCTTCTGCTATGTGAAGTATGGCTTTTTGTTCCTTATAATATTCTGCTTTATACATGAGTAGGTTGACTAGTCTGTGTGTAAGACTGTTTATTATTGCATGCTTATGTATAACTGGGTTATATCTATGATTTTTAATGTGATTTCCTAACTGTGTTGTCTTCCTGTAAATTCCAGATTTTACTTTTGTATCATTTATGATGACATTTTGGTCCAAGAAAGAAAGCTGTCCATTGATTTCCTTTTCTATTGTGAATTTGATAGTCTTTTCTTGCAGATTGAGTAATTTTAATGCATCATCTAAATATTTACTTAGAACTATTGCAAAGATGTCATCAACATATCTATATCAAACCTTGAAGATCCATGGAAATGGCTTTTTAATTTGTGTTTCAAATGCATTCATAAATAAATCCGCCAAAAAGGGTGAAAGTGGGTTGCCCATTGATAACCCTGATTTCTGCTTGTAGTATTTCCCATTAAAGCTGAAACAATTTTGTTCAATGCATAATTTTGATAATGAAATGTATTCTTCTGCTTCTATTGCTTCCATTTCTATTGTGGTTAGCCATTTTTTTACTATTGTCTGTAATTTTTCTGGTAGTATGCTTGGGAATAATGGTGTGACATCAAATGAAACCAGTCTGTCATTTTTGTTTAAATTCATGTCTTTGATTTTTTCTACTAGTTCTAAAGAGTTTTTTAAATTTGCACTTTCAAACTTTGGGAAGCTATTGAATTTATTCAGTAACCATTTGCCCAAATTATATGTGGAGGCATTTAAGCTACTAGTGATAGGTCTCATGGCTTTTCCTGTTTTGTGAATTTTTGGTAGCCCATATACTCTTGGTAATGTTGGATTGTCTACTTTAATTTTGTGAAATTCTTTTTCGTTAATTATTTTGCTTTCTTTTAAAGTTTTATTTCTGGATTCAGTGAAGTACTTTAGGGGGTTGGTTTTCACTGTTTGCTAATTACTATCCTCTAGCAGGTCTTCCACCCTCATTGTGTATTCTGCTTTTTCCAAAATTACTATTTTATTCCCCTAAAAAAAAACTACAAATAGTTTTTTCGATTAATTTTGACATCACTGTTACTAAATTCCTCCAATCATGCATAACTGTAATTGGTCGTTTGAGGAGCTACAAACTTGTAGAAAAAAGTCTGTAAGTTATTCAAGATATTATTAATGTCACATTGCACTTGTAAGTGAAGAAACCAGACCCTTGTAATAAATTGAAAGAAACTCACACTCTGAGCAGGGTTTGCATCTCCCAGTCAGTAAGATTAAATCCACATTTAGACACCACCTCTACAAATTTGGGACAACTGACATATCCTGTATCCTCCTTGTCGAAGCGCTTAAACTTGCTACACACTTCAATTGGACTCTTATTTGCCTGTTGGGGAAATGAGCCAGTATAATGCACTGCATTTGTTAAAAAAAATTACATTAATAACATGTGCAACAGGATTACATACATGGTCAAATTATTAAACATTCTCATTTATCTAAACCTGCATATGGGATCAATTCCTGTGGCTGACTTGGGTCTTTTCAGTTTACCTGGGTCCCTAGGTGAATCTGGAAACGATAATAATGTCATCCAAATTTCCTGTTCCTCCATTTCGCTTCACATTTCATCTTGGTTGGATATTTCCTTCAGATTATGGAAGGTCTCCAGTTTCCAGGTCCCCCCAGGTGATATATAAGCCCACAGGGGTGGGGAGTCAGTTGTATGAGCCGAAAACTGAGGAGTTGAACAGCTGTTGTCCCTCCTTAAGTCTAACCATGCTAGCCACTCTTAGTACCATCTTACCTCATCTTTCTCTCCTGAGACATTGGAACAAAAGATGTCATTGATCAAGGTTGCTAAGGTCCCTTCTCTAAACTTTCTCATAGTGTCATTTTCATTCACCTAATTCTTAAATTCTTAAAAATATGTTCATGGAACATAAGTCATTAATTAGGCTAAACTACAGTACCTGAGCTGCGAATGAATTGTACTAAAAATGAATAATAGTATTAATAATAATGCCTTAGAAATTGTTTCAGAGTTGAAGTTAGCACTTTTAGAGCCTGTAAGCCATCTGCCCACAACTTTTAGAATGCTTTGCTTTATAGGAAATTTATGACATTAAACAGTGAAAGGCACCAATCGTCATTTGCAAAAAAGAACAAGCCTGCAATATTACAACTACAATAGTTCTCACTTAAAACATTATTAAATACAAGAATTAAGTCTCTGTCCCAAATACATATTGCATTCAGCTTTGAACGAATTTTTAATCTTTTGGTATATTTTCAGATAAATATTTTTCAAAACGACTAAGGTACACTATCCCTTTAATAATTATATAATTATGTTTCTATGACAGCAGTATTTGAATTTCTTAATAGTGTACTTACTGTAGTAGTTGTTAGCTGGACATTAAGATTCTAATGCAACAAACACACAAACATTTGGAAAATGACATAAGTTGGTAGATTATAACATCTTCAATAGATATTTTATTATTGCTATGCATTCATGTATCCGAAGTTCTTAAAGATTAAATGTTTAAACACCTCAGTGTTTTGTCACATGGACATTGTGTTGCAGCGGGTATGACCCAGGGTAATCGAGAGGTTGGAGCCGGACAGTCAGAACATGAGCAGATAAGCATCGCACTCATCCATGTTAACATTGAAAGCATTATCACCGGATAAAGAGAATCTTCTAGAAGTTTCACCATCTTGAGCGCTCTGGAACTGTGTAACGTTTTCCAATGTCTATATAAGCGAGTTAGCGAGTGCGTCACTGGTGCGAGGAAACCTGCCATTCCGTGATGGCTATGGGATAGTCAGTACTGTTACTGCAATGGTTTGTCGTCATCCATGGTCTATGGGTCCCATGCCAACCTCCAGTTCAGGAGCTCGCAGGTTCAAACCTGCCAGAGGGTGAACTACCTTTATAGGTTTAAAAATATTTAGCATGGCTTTCTTCAGAAGTGAGGTAAAGCCAGTGGTCCCGTGCCATAGATTTACAGCACATAAAAGGACCTCAAGCCTGAAAAAGAGGTCTCTGAGCAAAATTAAATGGTCTTTCACATCCAATATTGAATGGGATGCTGAGAACCACAGCAGTTAAGAGCATGCATAAAAACTCTTAAGAG
The DNA here is from genome assembly GCA_030765055.1 of Mantis religiosa. Classification (NCBI taxonomy): domain Eukaryota; kingdom Metazoa; phylum Arthropoda; class Insecta; order Mantodea; family Mantidae; genus Mantis; species Mantis religiosa. The sequence continues at coordinate 245,318,565 of CM060948.1, forward strand.
TAGAACTGCAAGGGATTAGAGATGGCCTGTGTTCGTTTTGCAAGCAAGAGAATCATCCGGAAGAAGAGGCTGCATCGTGCATATTTTGTTGCATCCCAAGGAAAATGAAGTGACAGAGGAACAATGGAACTAGTGACAGTGTGAGCTAAATGAAAACACAGTGAAATTAGGTTATTAAATAACACTGAAAACTGATTAAAATGACAGTTTAACAAAGACACAATGTGTTTCAATTTAAAATACACTAATTTTCAAAAGATATAATAATGTACCATATTTACTCTAATTTTACCATATCTGTATCTATAATATTTACCTTATTTTTTAACTTAGCCAGTATTTCGACAATATTTGTCTCTTTCGATGATTTTTCTGGATAACAGCTGGGTGGTTCACATTTGGTAGCTTTTTTGGGAGCTTTTCCTTCTTTAGCCTGCAATAAAAAAGATTCAACTATTTGTATTTCTTTTCTGTGTGCTTAAACACTCACTCTAGTAAAAGATAAGTGCAGTGAGTTTAGCATGTGCAAGACAAGAATCCTTTTGGGAGAGACTTGTTTTTAAATTTACCTCAACATTCAGATCACTTTTTGGTGAATACCTGCATGTCCTTAGACTCGACATGTGCCGGAAATGTGGCCTTACTATAGTTATGTGGATGCTTACCTTTATTTCCTGCTTGAGCATCCACTGATTTATGATTTCTATTGCATGGTCACCTTCCTGTGTTATCTAATTTGTTTCTATTTATAACCAGAAGATAGAGTGATTTTCGTTGTGAGAACATAAATATAGACAACATTAATAACTGTATGAATTACCTTAGTTGCATAGTTGCCTTCCTGTATTACCTAATTTTTTAGTGTAACTTTGGATTGTATTTTGAATTAAATATATATCAGACGACTACAGCAAAGAGCAAGCCCCGAAAAAACAAAATAAAATAAACAAATAAGATACCAGTAAACAGGATTTGAACAGGCAAATCTCCAATTTGAACCAGCAAATCTCCGATTTCAACCTAGGTATCTCCCTCGATGCATACACCTATAATTATTTCCACAGTCAAGAAAAAGAAATGTTCAATAGTAAAAGAAACAGCAACATTGATGAGTGAAGGGTAGTACTCTCCCTTTAATTTTGAACCAATTGATTTTTTGGATTCTATGCAAAGCTACTTTTATAAGCTGTATGTCACCAACTAAAATGTGCAAGCCATCATTGTTTAGTCTATTAGACTATTCTGGAACCTGAAAAAAGAAAACACACTCTCAAACTTGCACAAATAAATATTTCTTTAAATGCTACGAATTGATCCTAAGTTGAGCAATGCCAAGAAATTGGAGTGAATTTATTTAGAAGGTTAAAGCTGAGTTAGATCACAATACAATAAGATTTTCAGGAAGAAAACATGTAATGCATATTCTTAATAAGTAAGGACTATGATACAATTAAGCATAAAATTAATATAATTTTGAGTTGAACTAGTACTCCATGATCCATATATTGCTTGTTTATCTAGAAGCTTTTCGTTAGGACCTTTCTAACATCCTTCAGAAAATGTAGAAGGTCCTAACAAAATGCATACTAGGGAAATACTAGCAACATATAAAGCATGGAATAGTTCAACTCAAAATTATATCCGATATACAGAGTGATTTATATAGAACTGACATATTGTTTTCATTAATTGTTTGAAAACGAACTGTACTAGTGACAACTTATTAAACCTAAAATGTAGAGGAATTTTGGGAGATTATTTACCTCTATAGCAAATGTTGAATGTCTTCCATCCTGAATAAGGCACAACTCAACACATTGTTCTATGTTACTGGCCACTTGTTGGAGAACTCTGTTGTCAATAGCCTGAATCTCCTGTGTGATGTGCTTCAGATTGTCCAATGTCTGGGGATGTGTAGCGTAAACCCTGTCTTTTAAGTAACCCCATAGAAAGAAGTCCGGCAATGTCAAATCCAGAGATCTCCGTGGCCACAAGTTCCTGGAAATTATCCAGTCATCAAAGAATCTTGTAATTAGTTCCATGGATTCTTTTGATGTATGGCGTGTAGCACCATCTTGCTGAAAGTATCCTTGACTCAGTTCTACATCGTCCAGTTTCTCAACAAACTCCACGCCCGCCTCTGTAGCGCAGATGGTAGCGTGTCTGCCTCACGTTCAAAAGGTCCCGAGTTCAAATCTCGGTCAGGGTGAGTTATCTGAATAAGGTTTTTCCTGGGTTTTCCCTTATCCTGAAGGACGAATGTCAGGTAACTCTAAGCTGTATTGATCCTGGATGCATTTGAGCATCATTTCACCCATTCATTCACCATCCGATATGACTTAACGTTGGAGGATGTAAAATTACAGGGAAAAAAAAGGAAAATAAACTCCATGAAAATCAGCCAATACGCTGCAGTGTTCACAGTTCCGTGAGTTCACATAACCGAATAAATGGAACCATGCTTCATCTGAGAACCATGTGAAGGACAATATGGTAGGATTTTGCACAATGAACGTCTGAAACCAACAACAACAATTCAATCTTTAATCCTTATCTGGTTTCTGTAGCTGATGAACAACCGTAACACTATATGGCTTTAGGCCTGCACTTTTCGCAGCTGTCTTACACATTGAGTAGCTGTACCCCATCTCCTGCGACAAACGTCTTAATGATACTTTGGATGGCTGCTCCAGTCATGCTCTTACGTCAACAACAACCGTGGGAAGTCAAGAAGAACAATGCTTGGCTTTTTCACTCACCAGAGATCCAGTTGTTTCCAATTTGTTTACCAGTCCCAGTATTGTGTTTCTTTTGGGAGGATTGCAAACACTAAATTATCTTTGGTATGACCTTTGAGTAGCTGTAATTGAATTCGTAATCCAGTATTGTTTCACAAGGAAGAGTCGTTGATTTAATGTGTATTGCATTTTCACATTGACTAGAAAAACATGTTGAAAACAGTTATCACCAATAGTATCTTGAGGGATCATTTTGTCGAAGGCAGCTGGTAGGAAAAGAAAGAGATAGTGTCAATCCACGCCTACGCCAATGCGAGCGCTTAGGCACTTGCCGAGAAGAGGCGGGGTGGGGAGAGAAGGAGTCAGAGAAATGTCAGGACAGTTCCCTCGCCATCGTGAAAGACCGTGATGGTTCGGGAGGTGTCGGGAAACTTCCAGAACCAGCGATTAGTGGATAAAAGCGACTACACTGAACCTTTCTCTCCTTTTATTCCCTCCTAAAGCCTCGCCCTATTTAAAAAAAAAAGAGTTGAGCAGTATTGGCGAGAACCCGCTGGAGAGTTGTAATGAGAGAGTCGTAATTGAATTGGACTCGTGCAGCTGTGATTTGAAAGTGAACTCTTTTGTTTGTGGTCAACGGCCTTGAGGATTTTATTTGTCAAAGTGAGTTTCTACAGAAATAAAGAGCTTTTTGGAATTTCTGCAACTGAATTTTTAATTCCACGAACCCACAAAGTCACAATAGCAATTAGGAATAAAACAAACATCTGCACATCTAGTGAGAAGGAGTCGAAACTCCAGAACATTCTGCTTGATTTGGTGCTAAAATTGGGTCACTGAATGAATTTCCAACTGAATAATTAAAAAACAAAATGTGTCAGTTCCATATAAATCACTTTATATAAATACATATAGTAATTCTGCTATCCACGTTAATTTACTCACGATATATGATTACGCATGAATAATTTCAAATTAATCAAGATGTTTTTTCAGTTGTTAGTGCAATGCACTACAGTATTCATGGGGCTTTGAATCATTTAGGCAATCTTAGGTAGTGTAACATCTTGGCTTGACGTATCTCGTCAAATGATCAAAATCGCAAAGTAGTTATCTTCATTTTGTGCCACTACCAATCTATTTTATAATGATTCCTCATCTTCTCCAGAGTCTGGAAGTATGAATGAGAGTGCGAATGTGTGCGTGATCTAATGATTAAAACCCAACGAATACAAGTTAACACCTTCGATATGTTCCAAAGGAGAACGGACACTGATATCACCATTGGAGTTAAAGGCGAGGTATAAATGGAACAAATAAAAAAAATCTATTTTATAATTAAGACCGACATCGCAACCAATATGTTCACAGCAGTAAATTAAAACCAGCTCCTATCATGCGATTTATTTAGAGTTTGTCTTCGCTTCTATTGCTAATTCCTCAGCAATTCACATAAACCTGTGTTATGAATTAACCTGCTTATTTAAGCTTTCCTGTGCTCAAGCTAATGAGCTCAACTAATGACGTCACATTGTCGCTTTATTCCCCTCCTTCATTTTGTGCATAAAGCATTCCTCCTTCAATCAGCTAATCAAGCATTAGAAAGATTTGTTTTCAGGTCCCATGAATATGTCACAAATCGGCAAATGGTAGGTGGAGCGAAATCCACCCTTCCCTCTTTCACTAAGAGTGGGCATCAATGTTATAGGCTGAGTGGATAGCATACTTAACACCCATTGAGTAACCTATGCAGTCTAATAGAACCAACTGGTGACAAGGACATTGTTTCTTATGCCTAGGAAAATTATCTTAGCTTTAAGCTTATGCTTACTTCTTCAGGACAACATGTCTTGATTACTGTCTGCAGCATGTTAACAAATTTGTAGTAATTGAATCCCATATCGTCCATAAAGTGATCTTCCAGTACTTCCAATTCTTCAGTTGATACCAACAAACCATTTGACAACAAGGTTTTGTGGAACTCGTCGCGTCTAACGTGACCTGTCTTCTTCCTGGACATGAAATAACACAGTTGTCAACATTATGTCCTTGAAAATGAGTACAGTACAGAGATGTTAAACTCTAAGCCCGTCTTTATTTCATTTTAATAATATTCAAGAGAAAGTGCATCACTATGCTGGGAGTCTCTGTGGTGGCTGTTTTAAGTCAATCCTATCCAAACTATCACCTCCAACTGCAAGTTATCTTGCCCCATGGCCATCCTCATTATTAACCACTACAAACAAATATGCCTGCATCTTTAGGAATCTCATGTTTTACAGTGAAATCTCGGAATGGAATTTTTGAATTGCTGTAAGTACAGAGTAGAGAAATTGAAAAAGATCACATGATTTCCTCTTGATGAAAGTATATTTGAAAATGAATACCAATAACAAACAGTATCTTGGAAATGGTTCAATTCCACAAAAAAGGGCATTTAACATAAACTGTTCCTTTAATAAGATTTGTACTTTCTGTGTACTAAAATTTTGTCTACCTCTTACGATTTACCATTTATGCACACATCATTCAGATAAAGAGACCTGTACCCAGAAATTTAAAGATATACATTTCATTTTTTGTGAAAATGTCTTAAATACATGCCATTTTAATTAATTTGAGAAATAATGTAACTCCTGATAATTTGACAGAGAAAATCTCTGTGATGCTTGTTGAAATATTTAATAAATGTTAACCTCAAACATACGAAGTAAACACTGAAACTGTTATAAAAAATGTAAATGGTTGTATTGTTTTTCAGAATATGCCCCCTTAACCTCAGTTTGTTTTTTGCATTCAATGAAAACCGTCCTTAAAGCAATGAAGCCTTTTTTCCTAAGGGCACTTCTGAAACAACGTTTTATAACATTTCTTCTGATGACGGAAAAACAACTACACGCATTTTATCCTTAATTTTTGGAGACAGAACGAAACAGGTCAGAACAGTATGGTGAAGGATTCATGGTGTTGACCTCCAGATATTTGATTGTTACTCATAGTTTTGCTGCATGCGGCAATGCATTGTCATGGTGTGAAATTACTTTTCTTTTTGACATTATTCATTCATTTTTTCAAAAATTTGAGGTAAAAACACATTTGTGTACTGTCTACCCACCACAAGAAGGCAAGTGGGGCCTTAAGAAGGAGAGGGGCTTGAACTGTTTATCTCTTCTGGTAGTGGATCTGTTTACTATGAAATGAGTGTATGGGGGTGCATATGAATCACCCATGCTGCCAGATCTAATGCTCGTTTCAGTAACTGCAGTGATATGTATTATGTATGGGGAGTTATGTGACAACAATGTGTATTTTAGATGAATCTAGCATCCTTGTCATATCTGGAAGGCGACCGACCATAAACACAGCAAAAGTGATTACGTTACACATTCCACTGTCTTGCCTTCTTGTGGTGGGAGGCATCACCCGCCACAAGAAGACATGTGAGGCTGAAGAGGGAGAGGGTTTTGAATTGTTTAATCTGCTCTGGTAGTGGAACTGTTTACTGTCAAATGAGTGTATGAGAGTACATATGAATCACCCATGCTGCCAGATTTAATGCTTGTTTCAGTAACTGCAGTGATGGGTATTATGCATCGGTAATTTATGTGGCAATACTGTGTATTTTAGAAGAATCTAGCATCCTTATCATATTCTGATGGCGAGCATAAACATCATGCAGGCAGCAAAAGTGAATGTTACACATTCCTCTGCCTTGCGTTCTTGTGTTGGGGGACAGTACCAATCGACAGTAATGGTATGTATATTATCTTTTGATCCTATAGTAGCAATATGGTGTGTTTTACAAACAAAAGAAATGGTAATGTCTTATTAGCACTGCGAATTCATTGGAGTTTTGCAGGCGTAGGTTCTGTCCGAAAGATCTATTGAGCCAACCGACTTTTCTTTTCAGGATCACAACAATAGATGCAAAACCCACCAGCAGCGATATTCCAAACCAAATTAGAAGTACTACCTTGGAATTTTTCTAGAGTGTTCGTACCAAACAATACCTACGTTATTAAATTTTAGATGAGTCGTATTTCTTACACATCTGCTTCACTTTCGTACCTATTTTGAGGACATGTTTCGCAAATCTTCGTTTGCATCTACGGCTCTTGTGCGACTGACGCTAGATCCAGCGGTGTGGGTAATTCTGGGGTTGTTGCTGCCATCAGTTGATTTAGTGATGAACTGAAATGTGGGATTCTCTTCTAGCGGGATTTCAAAGTTCATTAGTTGGTTTTTATGTTTTTCTATGTATATCCTCTCCCATATGACGAGTTCACTATGTTTTTGTACGTATTTTAGTAATTCTGTGCTATCTTCAATTTCATGATTTTCAGACCAGAAATGAGCTGCTATTGCGGACTTATCAATATTTTTGTATCTTAAGTGCCTGAAGTGTTCTTTCTTTCTAGTGCCTATGTTTCTTTTTGTCCTCCCTATGTAAATTTTTTCACAGTCTTTACACTTAATCTTGTAAATGCCTGACTTTTCCTCTGGTTTTATCTTATCAGTATTATTACTGTGAAGTAGATTTTTAATGTTGTAATTGTTTTTTGGTGCCAATGTTATATTGTATTTCTTGAATATTTTTTGGAACTTTTTTGTGGCCCAGGGGTGGTAAGTAAATTTAGCAAATCTAGTTTCTTGTTTTATTGGTGTGAGAGCTGTGATCTGTTTTAATTTCTTTTGAAGTTTGAATAATTTTAGTTTTTTATCTACAAGGTTTTTTCCATATCCATTTTTAATTGCAGTTTTTAAGATTTGATGGTATTCGTTTTGATATTCTTGCTGGCTGAGAGGTAGATTTACTAATCTGTGTGTCAGACTGTTGATGGTTGCATGTTTGTGTGGAATTGGGTTGAAACTATTTGCTTTGATTACATCAGTCTGACACACAGATTAGTAAATCTACCTCTCAGCCAGCAAGAATATCAAAAAGAATACCATCAAATCTTAAAAACTGCAATTAAAAATGGATATGGAAAAAACCTTGTAGATAAAAAACTAAAATTATTTAAACTTCAAAAGAAATTAAAACAGATCACAGCTCTCACACCAATAAAACAAGAAACTAGATTTGCTAAATTTACTTACCACCCCTGGGCCACAAAAAAGTTCCAAAAAATATTCAAGAAATACAATATAACATTGGCACCAAAAAACAATTACAACATTAAAAATCTACTTCACAGTAATAATACTGATAAGATAAAACCAGAGGAAAAGTCAGGCATTTACAAGATTAAGTGTAAAGACTGTGAAAAAATTTACATAGGGAGGACAAAAAGAAACATAGGCACTAGAAAGAAAGAACACTTCAGGCACTTAAGATACAAAAATATTGATAAGTCCGCAATAGCAGCTCATTTCTGGTCTGAAAATCATGAAATTGAAGATAGCACAGAATTACTAAAATACGTACAAAAACATAGTGAACTCGTCATATGGGAGAGGATATACATAGAAAAACATAAAAACCAACTAATGAACTTTGAAATCCCGCTAGAAGAGAATCCCACATTTCAGTTCATCACTAAATCAACAGATGGCAGCAACAACCCCAGAATTACCCACACCGCTGGATCTAGCGTCAGTCGCACAAGAGCCGTAGATGCAAACGAAGATTAGGGAAACATATCCTCAAAATAGGTACGAAAGTGAAGCAGATGTGTAAGAAATACGACTCATCTAAAATTTAATAATTTTTCGCTTCACTGTGGTGTTCCAATACAGTTAAATCTCGAAATACCTACGTTGTTGTTTTGATGGGATTTAGTTTATGTGGGATATGTAAGATATATTGGTTTTGACTCATGCCAAACTGCAATGCTTTTATCAGTTACAGTTCTTGAGTCCTTGATCATCACCAAGAAAAAAATTGATTTTCTTTGAATCCACTTTACCTTTTATATATCGTTGTCTTAGATAGGGTTTCTCCGCCAAATATATTTCTAAGACATTGTTTAGGCGTTATGGCGACTTAAAATTGCTAAAATATCATAGTCCGGAAATGTTCTGTGATAAACTTTTTGGCCAGATTTTTGTATGAACACAAAATCTTTAAGTGATTATGTACAATAAAATACTTTTAATTAAAAATATACCTATATCTACCGATATAGATATTTGTTTTCCTTGATTTACCAGTTTTTATTGTTTCCGTTTGATTACTGTTTGTTTTCTGTCCTTTTTACAGATGTACAATATACACACAAACAGCCATGGCCAAGGCGGACTCAAACCCACGACTCTCTATGCGGCAGCGAATGCTGGATGCACTACCAAACATCACTACGAGGGCCGGCAATAATATTGAAACAATTTAAACAAATTACACAGCAATCAACTCGCAAACCATTACAAAGTAGCTATCAAATATAAACAAATTTCATATTTGATTTTTAAAAAAAATGGCATTCTGAAAATATTAAGGGTCACCTGACAGATAAGTATGTTCCCACCCACACAAAAAGATTTTTAAAATATTTTCTGCACTTACTTATCTAACCCTTTATTCTCTGTAATTTGCTAACCCCCTTCACTTATGAAGGGCAGTTCCTACCTGTTCATTAGGACTTCCTATGTACATGAATAAATACAAATTGTTAAGGCCATTTTGATAAAATCAAAGTATAGTAAGAATGTTGCATGTAAAGGGTAATTTGAAGTACTTTCATTTTTTTAACCTTTGTGTCATATCCTTGAAGGGGAAGCTAAATAGCAAGTTTTAAACATATATGCACATGCAGGCATACACACCAGCCTTTTTCTAATAACACCTTTTTGGGTTCAGGGGAGCCCAAAACTTTCATTTTGGGTAAATCTCGATATCAAACTTTCTGGTGGAATACAATACTTCTACTTACTATACATTGTAAACAAAGTAAAAATCGATGCATATTTTACAAAGTTATAAGATTAATGAAATGAAAATTGTTTTAAAAACACCAAAATAGTAAAGGATAATTTCTGCACATAAAGTATGAGAGTTTTCCCTTGGTTTATTTGGTTCATTTTCTTACTTTATGGAGTACGTATTACTTATTACTACTTTAAAGCATCTACAGCATAATGGGGTTACCTATCATAACTATTAAAGGTTGGCTTCAAATTCACTTCTCTGTGGTCCAATTTTCTTTTTATGTTATCCATGGTCTCTTTGAAAAAATCTCTTGGTGTATCATCGGTCTCCCACCAGTGAAGTTCTTTTGGTTTTGGCGGTTCCTGGCCTTGCTTCTCCTGTTGTAAACATGGCAACTTTGGCTGTGGCACCTCTCGAGGACAAACTGTTACAACACAACAGATTCGATAAATAAGCATTCATCACAGCATTGAATACGTTGAATATGCAGTACTTTTTTTTTGCGGTTTTCCTAAATCGCTAGCA
>CM060948.1:245333695-245364732 GCA_030765055.1 Mantis religiosa
GTCATTACCACCATCCCCTCGAGTGACACTGCGCGTCGACAGCCGGCGTATGGATGACAGCCTCATCTAGGACGGTTGGGTGAAGGGGAGGCCGTGCTGCGTGCTTGTGGACACAGGGGCAGCCATGACCGTCATCAGACCTGACATAGCCAGGGGTTTGCCGTCAAGGAAACCAAGCCTACCATACCAGCTTGTGACGGCATCGGGCGACAACTTGCCTGGGGAGAAGGAGGCTCTGCTGAAGTTGACCTTGGGACGGAGGGCCGTGCGTCAATGGGCGTTTATCACGAAGGTGACTGAGGAGGTGATACTAGGACTGAATGCCCTCAGGAGCCACGAGGCGACGGTCGACGTCTGCTGGAAGGTCCTGCGGTTCAATGGAGAAGAGGTCATACTCCGGCAACCCGAAAAACGCCTTGGAGACTGCAGGGTCATTCTGACGGAAGATGTTTTCCCCGCGAGAAGCGAGGTGGTGGTGACGGCGCGACTAGAAGGCCAGCGGATGAAGAACATGATGCTGGACCAGAAGACGCCTGTGCACGGACTATGTGTAGCCAGGACATTGTTGCCGTGCCGAGAGAAGGTGCCAGTGAGGCTGATCAACCTGACAGACACCGATCAGGATGTCCAGGCCGGGACGGAGTTGGAGACGTGCGAGCCCGTGGTCAGCGTAACACCAATCGACAAGACACAGGAGCCGGTGCCAACGCAACACCTGGGGCCCCTGCTGGAAGGCTTACTGGAGAGGGCGGCCGACCACATGACAGCAGAACAGCTCGGGAAGGTTTGACAACTGCTGAGGCGATACCAGCGCGTCTTCAACTAAGGCAATAAATAAATAAATTCTGCTTTATTTTTGTCTCGGCATCTAGAAGCTACACCGAGCCTTTTTTTACATTAATTATTTTCTTATTTACAATACAATTTTACATTAAGACATTAATTGGTTTTTGCAGATACATGTTATAATTACATTACAAAAACTAATCTAACTAGCTGCTATCAGTAGCTTTATGTTTGCAAGGTAAACTAAACGGAAAAGGTATGTAGAAAGAATTTTTACAAACTTTTATTTATTAAATCTCACGTTACTATCCTATTACTTTGTCTGTCTCTCAGATCTTCTAATTTGTGGTGACTTATTTCGAACGCCGGCCTGTAGTACTTGGTTATTACGTTCCCTTATACCTTGTTTATATTTCTCCATAAGTATAGTGGAAACCTTCCCTGCTGCCGTTTCAAGTATTTTGAAGTCATTTGTGTTTCTAACTACGTCCCAAACATATTTACTTTCTAGCTGTTTCCTTTCCTCACATAAAATTTCATCATATTTATTACATTCAAATAGGGCGTGTTCTGGAGTGTCTTCTGAATTACTTCGATCACAATTAATGGTGTCAGACCTTCCTATTTTTTTTAAAGTACACATTATATGGTCCATGTCCCGTTAAGTATTGGTTGGTACTATATCTTGTTGGTACTATATCTTTTAATTTTGATCTTTCATTTATATTAGGACATAAACTATAAGTTCTTCTTCCTTGAAGTGATGTATCCCATACATGTTGCCAATCTCTTAAAAGCTTCCTATTGATTTCGCTTTTTCCCTACAATATTCACCTATAACATGTTCAGTTTTTAAGAAATATTTTCTTTTGAGCCAATAGTTTGCTGCTCTCTGTTTTATTACTAAGTCTATAGGCCAAGTTGCCAAACATACTATAAGAGCTGAAGTTAGCGTTGTTGTTACGACTCCTAAGCAGCTTATTAAATCTTGTCTTTGAACACTTCTAATTATTTTAATATATTTCTGATATTTTAATCTATTTTCCCATATTACAGCTCCATAGCCAATTATCCCTATTATAAAGCTCATGTGATATATTTTTACTGTATCCGTAGGTAGTTTAAAAGTTCTTGTGGTTAATGTTGATAATTTCATCATTATTTTCCTAGCCTTATTTGTTACTTCTTTTAGATGTGTATCGTAATATCTTTTTTCATCTAAAAATACTCCTAGATATTTAACAACTTTGCTCCTTTTTAATGTTTTCACTATTTATTTTGATAATAGGGTTTATTTTTAAGGCTCATTTAAATAGAATATATGCTGATTTTTGTAGTGCAATAGATAATTTAGATTCCTTACACCAAGAAGACAGTTGTTTCATAGTTAAATTGGCTTTTCTTTCTAACTGCAAGCGACTATCACCTTCCACTAATAACAAGAGCTCGTCTGCATAGGCCACACTATTCAGTGTATTACTAGAGGTTTTCAGCTGTTGTATAATCGGTTCTGTGGACAAACTTTTGTAATTTCTTAACTGTGGTGTGATTGTCACCCTTTACATTTACACTTCTATTGTTACAGTAATCTTTTAAAGAGTTATATAGACATCTCAGGTATTTTTGATCTCTCATAATTTGAAATAATTGCGGCCACCACAGGTTGTCAAAAGCTCCGGCAATATCCACAAATATTCCCACTAGGCAATATTCCCAAGGCAATAGCAACTATGGCCGCACGGACAGAGTGCTCCATCGCATTGACACCGGAGACGCCCGGCCAATTCGGCAACCACCTAGACGCATTCCGCTGGCGAAACAAGTGGCGGTACGGGACATGCTGGAGGACATGAGATCCAGGGGAGTGATTGAAGGCTCTGACAGCCCTTGGTGTTTCCCTGTGCTCTTGGTGACGAAGAACGGCGAGCTACGCTTCTGCGTGGACTACAGGAAGCTGAACGCCGTCACCAGATAGGACTGTTTCCCCTTACCCCGGATTGACGACACTCTGGACACGCTTGCTGATGCGCAGTGGTTCTCGACCCTGGACCTGAAGTCGGGTTACTGGCAGGTAGCTCTGGGCCCGAGAGACAAGGAGAAGACAGTATTCTCAACAGGCCAAGGGCTTTGGCAGTTCACAGTTATGCCCTTTGGTCTTTGCAACGCGCCAGCTACTTTCCAACGCCTCATGGATTCAGTGATGAGAGGACTGACTTATGGCGCCTGCCTGCTATACCTGGACGACAACATCATCGTCGAAAGAACTTCGAAGACCATCTCATTAACCTGAGTAAGGTGCTACAGAGACTGCAGGCGACCAACTTGAAGCTGAACGCCTAGGAGTGCCAGCTCTTCCGCAAGGAGTTCAACTACTTGGGCTACATAGTCTCACCAACCGGAGTGGCCACAGCCCCGGAGAAGACACAGGCCGTGAGAGATTGACCTCGGCCAAAGGATAAGCGAGAATTTTGCAGTTTTCTGGGGCTGTTCAGTTACTACGGCCGCTTCATAAAGGGCTTCTCCAACATCGCCAAGCCCCTCACCCGCCTGACAGAAGAACACCGGCCTTATGCGTGGACGCAGGACGACGAAGGTGCTTTCCAGCACCTGAAGACACTGTCCATTGCTCCGATTTTGGGATTCCCACAACTAGGAGGCGCCTTCATTGTGGACACCGACGCCAGCAACCATTACATTGGAGGGGTCCTATCCCATGTCCAGGACGGCTACGACCGGGTGATAGCTTACTACAGCAAGACGCTGTCCAAGGCAGAGAACTACTTCGTTACCCGGCGAGAACTACTGGCGGTAGTGAAGACCTTGGAGCACTTCCACAAGTTCCTGTGTGGTCAGCCATTCCACCTGAGGACTGACCACTTCGCCCTAACCTGGCTACTCAGCTTTAGAAACCTGGAAGCCCAGACAGCCCGTTGGGTCCAGAGGCTGCAGGAGTACGACTTCACCTCTGAACATCGTAGAGGGAAGAGCCACGCTAACGCAGACGCCCTGTCCCGAAGACCCTGCCCATTATAGTGCGGCCAGTGCACAAGAGTGAAGAGAAGGAGCGTACCGCAGCTGTCAGAGTGGTCACGGCAGTGCCTGCGGATGGCTGGGATAGCGCAGGCCTGAGAAGGGAGCAGCTGGCAGACGCCGACTTGGGGCCTCTCTTGAGGGAAGTGGAGGCAGGGACAAGACCAACCTGGGATGACATCGCACCAAGGAGCGCCACATACAAGTCGTACTGGACCCAATGGGACTCGCTGAAGATCAGAGAGGGCGTGCTGTTCCGGGTATGGGAATCATCTGATGGAGAGACGCAGAGAGAACAGTTGGTACTTCCCCGGAGCAAGATCCTGGAGGTCTTAGAGAAAGTGCACGCCGGTACTTCAGGAGAATACCTGGGAGCAAACCGAACGATCGACAAACTCCGACAGCGTTACTACTGGCTGAGGCTCCGAGCAGACGCTGAGAGATGGTGCTGTCAATGTCACGTGTGCGCGACGAGTCGCGGCATCCAGACTAGGAGCCGGGGTCACATGCAGCAGTACAACGTCGGAGCGCCATTCGAACGCATCGCTCTCGGCATAACTGGACCGTTCCCAGTGTCCGACCGAGGCAATAAGTACCTGATGGTGGTCGTGGACTACTTCACCAAGTGGCCAGAGGTGTTTGCCAGGAGGCGAAAAAAATTACAGACTGCCTCGTGGAGCAACTGTTATGCCGTTTTGGGGTGCTGCTAGAGCTCCACAGCGACGAGGGCACCAATTTTGAGTCTAACCTGATGAAGGAGGCACTGGAATGACTTGGGGTGAAGAAGGCCCGCACAACACCCTTACATCCTCAGTAGGACGGCGTGGTGGAGAGGTACATCAAGACCTTAGAAGAACACCTGAATAAGGTCTTGGCTAGCTCAGCGAGACTGGGACATCAAGGTGCCACTGGTTTTGCTGGTCTACCACTCAACACACGACACCACTGAGATGACGCCGGCAAGATTAATGTTCGGCCGAGAGTTACGCCACCCTTGTGACCTGGCTTTTGGGAGCCCCCCGGACGCAAAATAGCCAGCAACCGAGTATGTGGAGAACCTCGTGGACCATCTCCACGACATGCATGAGATGGCCCGCCAGAATATCCAGATGGCGAGCGAACGCATGAAGGCCCGATACAACAGGCAAGCCAACAGCCAAGGGTTCCGGCAAGGTGATCTGTTCTGGTTGTATCGCCCTACCCGGACCAAGGGACGCTACCCGAAACTGCAACAACCATGGCAAGGACCGTAGCGGGTGGTGAAGAGGATTAACGACGTGGTCTACCGCATCCAGAAGGTACCCCTAGGAAAAATGTTGGTGGTACACTTAGATTGTCTGGCCCGCTACGATGGTGCTGTATGGGACGGCCAGACTTGAGGAGGGAGCAGTGTCTCCGAACGCATTGATGCGAGGAGGCGCGGCCGAAGCGCAGAAAGAGACAGATACCGCAGCGCGGAGATAAAAGCTTGCCGCAACAGATGAAGAGACAGCTGACTGGAAGTTTCGATTTCTTGTTTGTTATAGGGCGGTCTAGAGCAAATGTCTAGAAATATGAGAAGAGGATATAAGGAAGCCGGATTCGCCAGGAGAGGGAGTCGAAATGGAAATTGATTATCGTGTGCGTACAGCTGTGTTTTGAGAGTGAACTCTTTTGTTTGCGATCGACGACCATGCAGATTGTATTTGTGTGTGTTACGTAATTGTGCTACTGTAGGGGTTGACCAAGGTGTGTTTCTACGGAAATAAAGAGCATTTTAAATTTCTGCAAATTGGACTTTTAATCTTACAAACCCACAAAGTCACAATATAGTAGAGGATTTAATATGATTAACGCACATGTGGGGAGTGCAAGTGCACAAAACAGGCAGTAAGTTTGGTCACTGGCACTGAATGGACAGGAATGAACAAAAAAGCACTATGTGAAAAAATTAAGTTAACGAATATTTTCCAAAGTTGACCACTATTGTGAGCATTCGATAACTGGAAGGGAGACGGGGAGTACGGGTGACTGAGTAAAACGATAACAAGAAATATATATTTCCATCTCATCATCTAATTTCCTGTTCTTCAACTATTTGTAAAACACACATACATACTGAGCATACTGTTTTGCCCACACTGATAACTGAAGGAAACAGATACCTTAGTGAACGGACCCATATCAGAATTAATACAAAATCGAGTAAGTTAGGTAATTACGTAACGTAACCCATGGCATAAAAGCCCAAAGTGAGCCTGAGCCTGCCAACCCAACTGCCGGCCTCACGCCCACATATTCAAGGCAGAGGTGGGTGATCATCCAACCGATATTAGGAGGAGATGTGGTTAGCATCGCAGCACTCCCAGAATCAATTTCCTCCCCATATCTGGGACTTAAAAACCACATTTGCCAGGGGTGGGATCGATCCCGGGCGCATCCCAGCCGCAGGGAACCAAAGCATAACCCCTAGCCCACTAGACCACGGCGCAGGACGTTGGATCATTACACTATTAATAAATTATAACAATATATAAATAGTATATAAGATTACTGGAAAGGAAATTCCAAACTAGGAATGAAGTAAAGCAGGAAAAACACAGGCATTGCAATCAAAGCCATTTAAATAGAATCACGTGGCAAAACTATGACTGAATGACAATTTAAATTTGAGTTACATGCAACCACGCAAACGATGTAGATTGATTCAGAATTGCTCTCTTATTATTCACCAGACCTCTTAAGGTCGAAAAGGAAATTAATGCCCCACGAGCATGCCTTTAGCAAATTCGGCATTTATTGTTCAGAGGGGTGTCTGTGAACTTACGGGCCATTCACATGAAACAAGAAGTTACTATGTTTACATCTATATTAATGCACGTGTTAATATTGCCAAACAAACACAAGAAACTAGCCAATCAGAAAGCAAGTTTAAATTTGGACTCTCCATACACTTCATCATGTGCTCATTCTACCACATCAAATTTTCTGCCCCAATGTGTTGACCCACTACCAGCCTTTCTATGCAAGATCACAGATAAAGAAATGTAAAAAATAAATCCCTTTACATTCACATGACTTTCTTTACTCTGTTGCACAAATAATTCTTAAAAACATGTGTTCTTCTAATTTATGTTAACGGAGAGAAATGTTTGTGGCAATGTTTGTATTTATCATATTTTCTTATAGATACAATGGGAATAGGAAAATACATTAAGCTTATATGGTAGTCAAATTTTTAAAGACTGATGTTTTACGTCCTCCAATGTTAAGTCATCTTGGACGATGAATGAAATGGGTCAAATGATGCTCCAATGTACCCAGGGTCCATAGAGCTTAAGAGTTGCTCGAGATTCATCTTTCGGGTAAGGGAAAACACCGGAAAACCCCTTATCTAGATAACTCACCCTGACCAAGATTTGAACCTGGAACCTCTTGAATGCGAGGTGGACACGCTACCACTGCATTACAGAGATGGTCACTAGGTGATGGATTTGAATTCATTCTATTTGCATGACCTCTTATTTAAAAAAGCATAAGTATTTAAAATTCAAAAGAATATCAAGAAATATCTCTAAAATGGTTATTTCCACACAAAATAATATATTTGCCATAATGTATGCTTTAACGTGACCTATATTTTTAGTGCAGTAACATTTTGTTTTTCTTTTTATGATTTACCAGTTAAGTGAAAATCATCAAAATGAAGAAAATTTCACAGGATCTTTGTAGAAATTTCAATATTACATTGCATTTGTCATGAAAATGTTTAAATCAAAATTGTTAGTACCATTTAACCAATTTTTCGTTTCTGAGTTATGCTGTTCACTCACACACAGACATTCCTAAAATATTTCTAAAAGTGCTTTTTCTATATTCAGGAGGCTTAAAAATGTGTATTTCCAGTGAAATCTGGGTCGAATTTTTGGTTAGAATACAATGTCATTTCACATGTGATAAAGAAATTAATGAACTTGATGTATAAATTTGAATAAAAATGGAAAATTGTGATGATAGTGGTACTTTTTGTTAGCTTAGCATTCCTTCTACTGGGCCACTCTTGTTCATTTTTATGCATTTATATAGCTTCTTTTGTCATTTTTGTGACAGGATACACAATCAAATCCAAACCACTCCCTGGTAAGAGCTACAAGAAGCGGGAAATACTCTAAAATTCAATACAGCAGGCTAGGAAGAAACTAGGCCAGAAGCAGAAACTAAGTATATTTGTGCTAAAACAAGGGCATAAAAACAAACACACACAATTGCACTTGTTTCATTTTATTTCTTTAAACATTTTGAGTAATTTCCTTTTGGTGCTCTTTAACTTACTAGGGTTCTAAGCATCCACTCTATATAGGGCATGAGCGAGCGCTTAATTTTCGTTCAGAGGCCTCTTTATCACGCTTGAGGTTCTTTAAAGTGCCATAAACCTACAAGAACCATCAGTTTGACTTTCCTTCCAAAGGAAGCCATGCAAAGAATGTTTACATCTTCTGCGATCTCAGGAATCAGAGACAGCTTGTTACCCTTTGAACACGAAGCATGTCCCGAAGGAGAGGTATTTGCTTAATCTAAAAGTGGATGTTAAGAAGTTTCCAGGACTTTTAGAGAGGTTTGAGTCACTATAAACATAGCCTACTATCTTGAGAGCAAAACGCCGCATCTATGAACAGATGGAGGGGAAAGACACGCACGAGTCTTTTCTTGTCTGCTTTTCGCTTCATCACCTGCAATTAACTGTGCAAAAGACGTTTAGAAATGCCTTTAAGGATACAAACCTCCATAAGATATACATTTTTATTGTTAGTTGCTCCTGTGCATGTCCCTGCTGCAGCGAATCACCATGCGCATCTTGAAGTTACTGAAGGTGAATCTTTTACAATTTAAAGTAAGACATTTCTTAGATCATGAAAAGCTGAGTTCCATATTGTTAGACGTGATAGATGCAAAGCGATAATATTTGACATCAATTCGGCCATCGAAACAGTAGGACAGGGTGCAATGTATATGCGCAGACTGTCCAGGGAGTGGGGATATAGGTGGAACCTCTGACCACACTGCCTATACTCCAGTTGCAGTTCAACCTAATTTCCGTTCGTTCTGGCGTTAGCGCTTACGAAATCCTCAGCCTAGTTATAATGTTCAAAGATGCACAGAAAGATACATGTGCTCACATAGTCATTTTTTAAAATTTACTTTTTAATGCAAGCCCCCTCAGTAAACGTTTCTGGTATATTATTCCTATAGAAATTTTCCGGTGGAATACAGTACTTCCTGGACCTATCACTGATAAGCAGTGAAGAACATAAACATGTTAATGTGAGGGGAAAATAATTATTTCATCAATCTAATTGTATGTCGGTTTCCTAGAAAACTAATTGTGTAGCGACAAATTAAATTAGTTTCACTCTGCAGAAGCTAATTGTATACATCGATGAAGTGAACTTGAATTGACCTATTATAAAGGATCAGCCCGGTTCTGTGCCCTTAACATTGAAATATAAAGGTTTATTGTATTATCTGCTCATTTTACAGTTTTTGTTAAATAGGCCTGTACCTCTGATGAGATACAGTAGTTTATTAACTAAATTAATTTTAGGTAAATCATCTTCTGGTTTTATTAAGCTCAGTAATACAAACCGTTTCCTAAATTTGGCTATAGTGTCTCCAAATTCGTACCTACCATAGTAAGGCCCTGGGGGGGGGGGGTGAAATGAACTGCTTGAAAGCTTACCTACTTATTCTCATAAATGTCTGTATTTAAAACATTAGCACTTTTGCTTAAGTGCTATGAGTTACAGTAAACGCAAAACCACGCGACCGATGTTCTACGCATGCATCTGATTGATTTAGCATGAAGATTGAAGGAAAATATTGTGGCTTATGAGACGAAACAATTAGTTTCAAGGCAAGCGATATTTTCTGGTTTCAGAAATTATTGCCGCAAATGCTCACGGCATGTAAGTGCAGTATATAGAGCACATAACCGCTAGAACACCAGCTCTAATGCTGTTGTTAGCACTCTGTAATAGTCTGTGAAATTGCTTCTAAAGCTTCTAGGAGTTTGTAACGGAAACTTCCGAGTATCATATTTCTAGCTGAAGAGAAGACAAGACAAGGGAGAGAAAAGGAGAAGAGAAGAGAAAAAGGAGAGAGAAGACACTCATTTGACCATGGCCGCGCCGTGGCTCAGTGGTTAGACTGCTTGGCTCTCACCAAGCCGGCCCGGGTTCGATCCCAGGTGACTGCAAAGTGAGATTTGTGGGGCGGGTTTTCTCCGGAACCTCCGGTTTCCCCCACCATCTCATTCCACCGGTGCTCCATCTTCATCTCATGTATCATCAGTGTCACAGCCTGCGGGGCCGTATGTAGTAAAAGCGGGCGTTAAACAATACACACACACACAAACACACACACACACACAAACACACACACACACACACACACACACACACACACACACACACACACACACACACATTTCACCAGCAAGTAGAAGAATGTTTCTTGTATACCTTGAAAATGGGTTCTATTTGAATTCTGCTTTCGAACACGTGTCTTCGGATTCGTTGTATAACCCCAGTTAATTCCTCTTGGTCGTTTTTGCTCTTCATCTTGGGCAGAACTTCGTGTAGTCTTGGGGCACAGCAGGGATCCCACTCAGGTCGAGGCAATGCTGGCAACTCGCTCACCCGCGATCGCCCTGGCCATTGGTGTAGTAGATCCTAAAACACCATATGTATCCCATTTATTCATAATGTCATGGATCTAATGAAAAATAATTCGTTTATATATTAGTATTAATTATGTAAAACACTGAATTTTTCTGGAATCAGAGTCAAATCCATAAACACCATTATACTTTGGCGATATCATCAGTAAAATTTCCTAATCAAAGAATCTATTCTCTACCAAGTAAGAGTTTTAAAGCATTTCAAGGAAAATTACAAAGAAATTGCAAAGGTTGCCTATAATGAGAGAATCAGTATTTGCGTTTCCTAATGCATCCTTAAGAGTCATTATCTATATTACAATTACAAGCAAGTTGAAATGGAGCTCATATCTTACATACCCCTCCGAGATCCAGGATATCTTTGTTATTTAAGTACTTGGTTATGTATGTAAGGGCCTTTAGAAAAGCTACATAGTCGACATAATAGCTGTCCTTCCCGAATTTCTTCCTCAGTAGAATGAATTCTTCGGGGCATAATTTTACCCCCATGAAGGTTAATACTCGTGCAAAATGTGCTATGGTCACACTTCCGGTTTTCTTTGATACCTGTGGGAGAGAAAACAGCACACAGCTTGTCAATTATAATCACCTACTACTACTGCTATTACTACTACTACTACTGCTACTACTACTACTACTATTACTACTACTACTACTACTGCTACTGCTACTACTACTACTACTACTACTACTACTACTACTACTACTACTACTACTACTTTACTTCTACTACTCTGATAATAATACAACTACTACTACTCTACTACTAACACTACTACTATTAATAATACTACTATTATAAAATTGCCCTAAAACATTTAAAAGTCCGACACTATAAAGACTGAGGTTCTCATGTTGATGTTATACATCTTTTTTATTAATTCACGTCCTCCAACGTTGTCATATCGGACGATTATGTTATACATATTTTAGGCAGTTCCTTTCGGGATACCAATGGAAAAGAGGGTTTTTAGCTGGTGAGAGTGCGACACTATCAGGGTTATCTTCCCTGGTACCCATGGAGTTTTCTCCTATGTATTAAAAAAAACACCACCATAACCACCGCTACCGCCGCCACCACCTACTAATATTACTACTACCATCACCACCACTATTACTGCTAATCAGGGCCTGGCGAGTGAAATAAGAATTTCCGGTGCCGCATTAAGGTTCGCGAAACGCCTGGGTGTGAACGGTACACTTTGAGCGCTGCACATCAATATTAAATGTCGCTAGCAAGAGATGTCATAGCATGGTTCAGTGTCATAAACTGTCATTATTACAGGAGTGTGACAATATAATAAAAATTACTAAAATAACCAAGCGTTCCTAAATTCCTAAAATTCAACCAACACAGATCGAAATTCCGAAATTATGTGTTTTATTAGCAGTCTGTTCTTTTTATATGTTGGTTACCCTGATGATGTACTGGCTGGTTTTGAGAATTTTAACAGTAATATGGCGTGAATATGGCCGCAAGTATCTTTTAAAAAGGAAGTGTGCTGTGCTTGGCTGCCCTGTTACAGGGAGAAATGAGGAAACAAAACTTTTTCGTTTCCCAAGAAATCCGGAAAGATAAGATATATTTCAGAACAGGAATAATTAAGCAGTGATAATATTTAGAATTCTGCTTGTACCGTTATTTTGCCACATGAATCGTAAGCTGTAAGCAGAACACATTTTAACGCTGGTTACTGATTTTATAATGCAAATAAAGTGATACAATGCAAAAATTAGCAAACGAAACTCATACATATAGGTTTACATGTTAAATTTCTATATCTTAACTATAATCATACTTTCATACTAGCTCTCGTATTTTTTTTTTTTTTTTTTTTTTTTTTTTAAAGGTTTGTTACGCTACGGTTGTTTGCTTTTGTTGGAAGGCCCCATAGTACACCTAGATCGAAGAAATTAAACATAATAAAATGTGATGTAAGTCCATGTCAGTACATTGGTAATGCAATGGAACTATAATCTGCATATGTAGTAGTTTTAGACATGGAAAGCATAGCTATTTTTATTACAGAGTAGTTGCATCATCATATTTGCTACTTTCGCAAATAACTTGCATTCCTATTATGTGTTTCAAATGGGAAGGTGTTTGTCCTTGAGCGCTACTAGGTGAGCAACCAATCGGAGTTCTGCAGTGTTGTATTGCATTCACGCTAAGTGGTGTGTGACGAGCGCCAATCTAATCAATCTGTATGAAATACTATTCGTGCTAAGACAAAAATTCAGATTTTGCCAAAACTGATCCATGTGGAAGGCAGAGAGTAATGTATCTAACATAACCATGAAAACCCCATATTTTTAGCTCCAACAGTTTTACTAATACAAATAAATAAAGCACTATTGCCTTTGTTATAACAATACATAGTGACGTAAGCACTGTAATGAATAGCATTATTGGTTGGCATGTATACATGTACGTATATTTGTAATTACTCAGAACTGAAACATAAATGTTTGACATGATGTGATAAAAGAATTACTTTGAATAACCCAATTCGAGCGAGAGGAAACAATAAATTTCCTGCTGCCCTGACAGAATGTGTCTGGTCACATTATATCTTTGTTTATGAATGGTTCGTAATCTCTATTTACTCTAGAGAGTTCAAAGTGGTTGGTGTGTATGTATGTACATATACTTTTAATTACTCAGAACTGAAATGTAAACTACTGACATGACGAATAAAAGAATTACTGTGAATAAGTCAAGGTGTTAAATTCAAGAAAGAGCAAACACTTCATTTCCGGTTAGCCTGTGCAATGCTGTATGCTTATGTTTATGAATGAATGCTGGATAAGAAGTGTTTATTTACTCTGGAGAGTTCAGATCAATATCATTCGTTGTTCTTTACACAATAGTGGAGTAAGAGTTAAATAGTGCAATGGCTTCTTGCGGTGAATTTAGTGGCGAGTCAAAAAGGCAGGTATTGCGAAGTCAGGCTCGAAGTATTATTTTTAAGGTGTACACGTTCTTCAAAAGCTTTTTTTTCGGAAACAGGAACTAAAAATGAGTTATTGCAAGGAGTACTTCCGTTTAAAAACACAGAAAAAGTGTGTCAGCTGGATCAACTTGCAATTCTAACGAGACACGAGGTAATATGCCTCCCACCTTACCACTGCCAATATAATCCAATTGAGTTGGTGGGGGTTCAAATAAAAAGGGGGATTGCAAACAGAAATAATACTTTTAAACTGATGGACGTTGAAGGACTTGTTCTCGAAGAAATTGACAAGGTAACAAAACAGGACTGGGAAAACTGCATGAGGCATGCAGATTTTAAGAAAGAAATAGCACGTGACTAGATTTTGGAACGTATAATCATAAATTTGCAAGACTCAGACGATGAAGACAGTGACAATGACGAATTGTCTCTTAACGGAAGTGACCTTGACAGCGATATGAATGAGCCACTGGCAGTTCCGTTGGATTAGAAAAACAGTTAATTTATAAACTATAATTATAGTTATAGTATTTTAAAATATACATAATTTGCGAAAATGCTTTTTCCAATTTTGATTTTGGCAACTGCATCCTTATAAAAATTTGCAAAATATAATTTCTTCCCCAAGCAGACCTGCATGTTGTATGAGTGTGTGAGAGAGAGGGAAGTATAAAAGGAGTGGGGTAACAAGCTGGAAACGCTGAGTGTGATACCGCGTCTGATTAGCTGGACTCCAGAACTCTTCCCATTTGAAACACTTAATTGTATTGTGATCTTACATTGCAAAGTTTCTTCTAAAGATGGTAATTGTAGCATACAAAACTGTCAAGATGTTTCACTGATTATAATCTAACCTCACATATCTAACCTCTTTTGTCAATTTTGTTTCAGAGAGAGGAGAATCTATTTTTGAGAGTGTGAAACACAGTGTCTACTTTGTGTATTACTTGCTTTGTCATGTCAATCTACCCAGAGTATGTGAACTTTCAGAAATATCAAACCTGTGGCTGTGATTTGGTACAGAATTCAGGAACTTTTGCCTGAAAATTATGTAGGTAAACTTGATCTGTTAAATAATGATTAGCCAATGTGTATAATTTGTATATAGTCAAATTTGTAAATAGTTTGCCTTAGTCATCATTGTATATCTTCGACAGTAATGAAGGATATCACAGCTTTTAATAGCAAGTAAAAAATTATGACCTGAATTTCCAAAATCTCAGTTTGTTCTATCTTGCTTAATGTAGTAATTATATAATATTCTGTATACTACACAAAATGATGTATCTGAATAACTGATGGTACTGGCTTTAGTGTTGTAAAAGCTTTAACATGTTTCAAGTGCAATTGTGTACTGCAAGAAATTATTTGAATGTCATTGTATGATCATCACCATCATAATCATCATCATATGATATGCATTTATATTTTAATTTCAAATGTTCCACTTATTTTTGAAATATGTAAACTGTCAGCTGCAGCTAGGACCTAAGATAGTGTCTGGCATGATCTCAAATTAGTCAAGCTTTATAATAAATAATAGGTTGTTAACCATCTTCCTTGTTAACGTATATTTGAAAGTGCCTAAGCCTAAAACTTGTGAGTGAATATAGTAGGTGAATATAGAATTACCATGTTTTAAGGATGACCTTGATTATACTTGACATTAAAGCCATATAATAAGCACCTCATATCACAAAACAATTGGAATAAATAGGTTTAGAAAAATGATGTGACATGTTAAAGTGACATTTGCACTGCATTGATGCATTATTATGTCATGAATCAATCACAAATTTCAGGTTTTTCTCTGAATATAATGTTGTATACTTGTGCTGAAAATAATGAATGTACTATAGAGCATTTCAAATTCTTATTAAATATAACCATTAACAGAGCTGCTTTGTTCTCTTTTGAAAGAGATAGTGCTATTTTTTTGTACATAGTTGTTGGTGCCCTCATATATAGTGTTTTTTGTTCTTTTCTTACACTTTTCTTCCAGGGAATATTTCAACATTCTGTGTACAAAGAAATTGCATTACACTTAACCTTATGGTATCCTTTCCTGTTTTCCTGCACCTACAAAACAATTATTTTAGTGTTAAGCTACCCTTCTTGTAATTATTACAGTAAGAAGCTTTGGAATTCCAACTTTAGGGAAAGGGAATACAGTTTTGTTGTATAACCTCAAGGTCATCATAAGTGATCTCATTCTCTCATTTATTAAAGTTGTAATTGTTTTTTAAAGACAAAATTATTAATTTGCTACAGGAATATTTTAATGCTTTGTGGAAGTCATAATTATGTTGACAAGTGGATTCTTGAGATACTTTTTTAAAAATTCATTGGTCAACTTCTTTCGAAGTCACATCTCGTGCACTGATGAATAGTTTACCGCACATTTCCTCAGCATATTTGACGCGTATTATGCCAATATGCGATAGTTGAAATGTGCCGTAAACTATTCATGAGTGTGCAAGTGTGACTTCGAAAGAAGTTGGATTCTATCAGTCGCTGAAACCAGGAGGGGAATAGTGGGAGGAAGCGAATGCACCACAGCTCGGTCGCAATAGAAGCTCACTACATTACCGGCCGAATCTCCTTAGTTGCAATAACTGCCGGGTGTGAAAGGTTCAGGAGGAGCGCCCTATGCGGCTTCAATCTCCACCACGGAGTCGATAATCTGGTATTCATCTGTGCTACTAATGCTCTTACTACTACCACCTCCACTACTATTAATAGTTTTATCCTGCTACTCAAAAGGTTAACCTGGCTTTTTCTTTGTTAATAGAAACCTCTCAGATAACGCAGTGATTATTCTCGGAAGAGCGAAAGGGGTATTGTGCTTTACTCCACAAGGACATAACATCTGTCATTTGCGATACCTGTGTATTCATTAGCTGAAGTGATGCGTTTATTGATGCTTAGCAAACGTCCGAGAATCGCGCCGAAATCTGCAAAATTTGCAACACAACACCACTGGTAGAACACATCAATCACCAGGTGTACAAATACATCGAGAACGCTTCAGAGAGACCGTAGTGTTATCATGGCCGGTGTCTTCAGTGCTAAACACCAGAGTTGGCATTGTGGTCGTCCGGCGGATCCAAGAGGCAATGCAATGACTCGCCTTATAGATGCAGACCCTCAACTTCAAATACAGGTCCCTGGCAACACAAAGATTACCCGAAAGGTGGTGGGCTGGCTTCAGTCGTCGACTTCGCAATCACCAAACATTTACCATTCTATCTCACCCTTTCATCACTAAATGCATTACATTCAGATCATAATCCGGTGTTGACAGACATCAACACCATCTTGTTTCAAACGCGAGAAGTCGATTGGAAAGGCGTCAGCAATTGCCTCCGCACTTCCATCCCGCCAAACCCCAGAATCACAAATATACCCACCCTGGAGAATGCAATCTCATCCTTCACTTCCATGATGACGCGAACTGCCAAAAACCTGACAGTCCATTCCCTAGCTTCCCTTCATTCTGATGTCCCTCCCTTGGACATCATCCTTCTCATACGCCGATCCTGGGGGACACGGAGACTCCACCACATCACCGCACGCCACATAATTGAGCACTCGTGGCACGTTTACGTCGAGAGGTTAGTCTTCGGCTGTGTGAGCACAAAGTGCAAACGTGGCAGGATAGAATGGCCAGGTTGCGCGTCGAAGATAGCGGCTTGTGGAACATAGCTAAAGCCCTCAGAAACCGAAAAGGTCAATACATCTCGACAACCCATGGCACCTAAGGCCAGGCCTATGAACCCCATGCCAAAGCAAATGCTTTCACTGAGTATCTTGAACGTACTCTGCGTTCAAGAGAAGACCCCCATGGCATCTTTTCTGAACGTGTCCGTCGGGAGGTGCGTCATTTCTTACGTCGCCTTCCAAAGGATGCAGAAACACCATCCGACCTAGTGAAGTCCAGGGCGTACTCCAGTGTCTAAAACGCAACCCTTCAATGCGGTTCTCTTCCTATGTGTCTCGCCTTAGACTACTTTCTATGCGAGTGGAGAGAGGTCCGGGTGATGTGCATATTGAAGCTTGGGAAGAATCTGGTACATCCTTCCAGCTACCGCTCCAGTAGCCTCCTTTCCACCCTCTCGAAAGTCCTCGAGAGGTTGGTTCTCATCCGCTTGTTCCCTATACTGGGTGACATTCAAGCTATTCCCGACCATCAGTTTGAATTTCGTCCTGGTCACTCGACAGTCCAGCAGCTGCTGCGGGTAGTGGATACCGCTGCCCTGGATTTCCAGGAAGGCGCCTTCACGGCCGCAGTGTTGTACGTTGAGAAGGCCTTCTCAACAACATGACATGCCGGACACCTATATAAACTGATCCATCTGGGGCTCCCAACACAGATGATCGACATAATACACAGCTTCCTACGACACCGCACCTTCCAAGTCACAGTAGCGGGGTAAACATCTACAATAACACTTGTGAGAGGCGGAGTTCCGGAATTCTCTGTACTAACCCCCACCTTATTCAGTACCATTATGGCAGACTTCTCCACAGAGCCACACGTCGAAATGGCACAATATGCTGACGACGTTCTTCTGTTCTGCAAAGACAAACACATCGTCAGAGCCTTCAACCCCTTACAATGACACCCTCGCCTCACACAACAGTGGTGTCGGCGTTGGCGGATATTCGTTAACCCGGAAAAAAGCCACGCCATACTTTCCACAAAGCGCCACACCCCCGCAGACTGCCACAACTTCAGCTTCCGAGGTCGAAGGATAGAGTGGACTAACTCCGTCCAATACCTAGGAATTAAACTGGACA
Organism: Mantis religiosa; assembly: GCA_030765055.1. NCBI lineage: Eukaryota > Metazoa > Arthropoda > Insecta > Mantodea > Mantidae > Mantis > Mantis religiosa. The sequence continues at coordinate 245,351,981 of CM060948.1, forward strand.
GAGGTTTAACTTTCCACCACCACACCAGGGACCTCTCGGCAAAGGTGCAGGGAGCAATCGCTTCCCTGCATCCAATGCTGGGGTCGGTTGTGATGCCGGTTGTCGTAAAGTTGCATCTCTTCCGAGTGCTGATAATTCCATTGATGCTATAGGCCTTCGAGATCTGGGGCATTGCCGCAGACAGCTGGCTGGCATGTCTTCAGCATGCACAGATTAGAGAACTTCGGTCCATCTATTCTGTGGGTCGCTCTTTTCCTACTAGGTTGCTTCACGAAACTTCGGGTCTTCCATACGTGGTAGATGAAATTAGGCGTCGGGCATCAAAATTTTACGCTAATTTACCATATCATAAAGGCGCCCTAGTTAGATGACTGGGAGATCATGACCCTACTAGACGCCGATTTAGGCAGTTCCGGGTACCCCTCATGGCTTGCGGGCACCCGAGATAACAAAGGAGCTAATCCTTACAGCAGCTAGAGCTGAGCTCCACATAATTCTTCTAAGCTGTTTGGCATCAAAATTTCAACCCAAATTACAAATTTATGAAATAGAGCACCAGGGTGCATAAAATTTTGCAACCTTTCCTTACACCCCGAGGAACATAATTTATGTTACATCACAACAAAATTCTTCCTAAAAGCCAGAAACAATCCTACAATATCCTTAAAAAGCCCTACCTGTGGTAAAACCCTTTACGGATGGGCAGATAGCAAAAACCTTCTGGCTTTATATAGCCAGCCAGCACTACAGACGGTCGGACGGACAGAGAGACCGTACAGAAGGCAACTCAATGAAGCTGCCGAGACCTTCAAGAGGACAGAACAGAAAGCCCCACCGATCGTCAGACTGATACAATAACATGCTAGAATTAAGGATGCCCAGGAACATGAAATAAAGGAACATCTCAGGACACTATTAGACTAAGCTCGACAAATGTAAACAAAAATAAAAATTTAATTAAAATCTAAATATCAATATGATCATTGTAACATACCTATACATATCTGCTCAGAAAAACAAAACAAAACAAAATGAATGAATGAATGAATGAATGAATGAATGAATGAATGAATGAATGAATGCATGAATGAATGAATGAATGAATGAAAATAAAAACGGTAAAAAAAGGCACACAATACATACATATGACAACTACACCAACTGTATGGATATGAAAATAACCCTCGTAAGCATAAATAGAAAGTTATAGAATGGGTCAGTTTCCACTAATCCCAAAATAAAATCAAGGCTGAAGAGGGCACACCCCTGAAACAGTCATAGGGTAAAATAAGCCCAGGATGAGATAAACCCATTGGCAAAGAAGCCCTAAAATCCCCTTAGTAGTAGTAGCAGTGGTGGTGGTGGTGGTGGTGGTGGTGGTGGTGGTGGTGGTGGTGGTGGTGGTGGTGGTGGTGGTGGTGGTGGTGGTGGTGGTGGTGGTGGTGGTGGTGGTGGTGGTGGTGGTGGTGGTGGTGGTGGTGGTGGTGGTGGTGGTGGTGGTGGTGGTGGTGGTGGTGGTGGTGGTGGTGGTGGTGGTGGTGGTGGTGGTGGTGGTGGTGGTGGTGGTGGTGGTGGTGGTGGTGGTGGTGGTGGTGGTGGTGGTGGTGGTGGTGGTGGTGGTGGTGGTGGTGGTGGTGGTGGTGGTGGTGGTGGTGGTGGTGGTGGTGGTGGTGGTGGTGGTGGTGGTGGTGGTGGTGGTGGTGGTGGTGGTGGTGGTGGTGGTGGTGGTGGTGGTGGTGGTGGTGGTGGTGGTGGTGGTGGTGGTGGTGGTGGTGGTGGTGGTGGTGGTGGTGGTGGTGGTGGTGGTGGTGGTGGTGGTGGTGGTGGTGGTGGTGGTGGTGGTGGTGGTGGTGGTGGTGGTGGTGGTGGTGGTGGTGGTGGTGGTGGTGGTGGTGGTGGTGGTGGTGGTGGTGGTGGTGGTGGTGGTGGTGGTGGTGGTGGTGGTGGTGGTGGTGGTGGTGGTGGTGGTGGTGGTGGTGGTGGTGGTGGTGGTGGTGGTGGTGGTGGTGGTGGTGGTGGTGGTGGTGGTGGTGGTGGTGGTGGTGGTGGTGGTGGTGGTGGTGGTGGTGGTGGTGGTGGTGGTGGTGGTGGTGGTGGTGGTGGTGGTGGTGGTGGTGGTGGTGGTGGTGGTGGTGGTGGTGGTGGTGGTGGTGGTGGTGGTGGTGGTGGTGGTGGTGGTGGTGGTGGTGGTGGTGGTGGTGGTGGTGGTGGTGGTGGTGGTGGTGGTGGTGGTGGTGGTGGTGGTGGTGGTGGTGGTGGTGGTGGTGGTGGTGGTGGTGGTGGTGGTGGTGGTGGTGGTGGTGGTGGTGGTGGTGGTGGTGGTGGTGGTGGTGGTGGTGGTGGTGGTGGTGGTGGTGGTGGTGGTGGTGGTGGTGGTGGTGGTGGTGGTGGTGGTGGTGGTGGTGGTGGTGGTGGTGGTGGTGGTGGTGGTGGTGGTGGTGGTGGTGGTGGTGGTGGTGGTGGTGGTGGTGGTGGTGGTGGTGGTGGTGGTGGTGGTGGTGGTGGTGGTGGTGGTGGTGGTGGTGGTGGTGGTGGTGGTGGTGGTGGTGGTGGTGGTGGTGGTGGTGGTGGTGGTGGTGGTGGTGGTGGTGGTGGTGGTGGTGGTGGTGGTGGTGGTGGTGGTGGTGGTGGTGGTGGTGGTGGTGGTGGTGGTGGTGGTGGTGGTGGTGGTGGTGGTGGTGGTGGTGGTGGTGGTGGTGGTGGTGGTGGTGGTGGTGGTTAGATACGAAAATAGACTTGTCAAAAGTTTCCAGGTGTTATGTGTAATAAGAGGTGTGATTTTATGACTAACATACCAACTCAAAATCCTGACGATAAGGTCTTGATACAAGCTTCCTCTCATTGACAACAGCTGCAATCTTGGTGAGAAGCACACGCACTCTCCTTTCTTCAACAAGACTAAGAGGATTTCCTTCAAAGTCTTCCCCAGTGCCCACCTTGGGATCTGGAGCTAGAGACAACAAATTAGTGGGCCATAGCAAACTCATTTGCAAGAAAAGAGTACTCATTTGTTTCCATATTAAAGTACTCACCATCATGAATGGTCTGACAGAACTGAGCATAAACAATTCTTCCATCTGGAACTCTAAAATGATCAGTAAGTTCTTCTACTTCCTTATCGGTCAAACCCAAAGGCTTTTGAAGGCAGCATAATATTTTCACAAAGTCTGACTCTGTAAAAAGTATTACTTTCAAATAGCTGTAAATATATCGAGAACATAATGCACCTGCAAACCTTTCACCTTTCCTTCATTCTTAATAATTTGTGTACAAATAGGATAATTAACAATCAAATAAGATAAACAGAACACCGCTATTCCATTTTCAAGTGAACACAAATATCTGTCACCGTTACTATAGCTAGCTGATTTTTAGGGTGGATGTTTGTTTCATTAAAATTAGATGTGTGATAAATTAATTAATGTTTGAATACAATGAAATAAAATATTTCATCAATAATAGCATGTTGTTAACCTAATGTCTGCACATTGAATAATCTGATGTATTTCACCCACATTTGCTCTTAACTACTGAGCTACCATGGAGACCACAGAGATAGGGAGATCCATGGTTCAAATCCTGGTTATGGCATTGAATTGTTCAGACTGACTCTACCTTTCTAAACGTTAGCCTGCACACAGCTAGTGTGGAAGAACGATTAATTTCCAACAATTAACCTAATAATGGTAACTATGAAGCTCAAGTACTTATAGCATAGGAAGTCACTACAAACACTGAATATCTCACTGTAAATGAGAACCCCTAGCGGTTTACCGGAAAACATACAAGTCAATTGGAGAATTGAATGTCATGCTGGCATGTTAACCATGGTAGCTCAATGGTTAAGAGCAACCGGATGGAGACTGGAAGATCCATGGTTCAAATTTTGGATATGGTTGCAAAAACTATTTGTAGTTGGTTTATTTACACTCGCCACTTACTTCAAATATGGTATTGATTTTGTCAGTCTGACTTTGCCTTTCTAAACAATAGCCTTCATACTGCTAGTGTGGAAGAATGATTAATTTCCAGCAATGCTTTTGTATGCTGAACTAAAGGGAGGTGCTTCTCATCATATGGAACTCGTCAGACCGATTTGTATAATGACCGAATTTGGTATTCTTTTTTTTCCCTTATCAAAGTTTCTCTTAAAACTTTACTGTACCACTTTGATCTGTTCTGATGCTTATAGTATTAGAATATAAGCCTAAGGGATCCTTTCTTTCTTTTAATTTTTCTTAAAATCGCTAAGTTGTCTTGGTGATAAAAAGCGATTCCATTGTGCAAATTGGAGGTAAAGCTAGTAGGATTCCAACCGTAACCTACGCAGCTAGGTCTGATGGGTCTGTTGACCAAAGAAAGGTGTGATCCTCCAAACGTTTTGGGGGTTAAATATGGATGACATAACAGCCAAAAAATAAAAATATGGTGTCCAATCAAAAATGTTACTAATTTTGCCCATGATTATGATTCTCAAAACAAAGAACTCCTGAGTAATATATCCCAATTGGGCCTCTGGGTGGGGACTGCTATGAGACAACTAAAGACTTAACATTAGAATGCTGATGGTTTTAGGAAAGGTAAGAAAACTTAATTAACATCATTATATCAAGAAGATATTAATATATGTGGTATAAAAGGATACATTACATAGGTATATGTCTACTTTCAAAGAGTCGACAAATAGCAAGTAAAATGCTAATTGGTGTTAAAACAAACTTAGTATCAACATTTAAAATTATAAAAGAAATAAATAAACATAAAAATTAGAAATTTCAAAAGTAGAAATTTAGAAAAATAAAGAATATATTAAGATATGTTTTATATATTTAAAACAAAAAACAAAATTGACTTAGATCCTTTAGAAATCACAAACAAAACCACAGTAATTGGGGAGACTCTGATACAAGTACAACTGGTAGAGAAATAGAAGAATACATACCAGTAGATGGAAGTTATTATATAATAAAGATCAACCAAGGACCTGTATCCGTTACACATGTTCTATTGCTAACCCAGAACTAGTATTAGTATCCTCTGATATAGTACAAAAAACAAATAAAGAAATCCTAGGTACACATGGTTCAGATCACAGGGCCATTCTAATTTCAGTTACATCAAACAAACAAATCAATTATGGAAAAATCAAAATGTTCCTGGAACATTAAAAAAATCAATGGGAAAGGTTATAGAAATGAACTAGAACAAGAACTTCTAAAAGTGGGAGGAGAAATCATCAATTCTACGGATAATATTAATAATAAAATTTGTAACATCTTAATAAAAACAGCAAAAGAAATATATAATTAAAGGAAATTTAAAACTTTATACACCTTCTTTTATATAGACTGAAAAATTTAATACCATCACTCCATCAGTTCCTGATGAAGGCCATAGAGTGTAAAATGGCTGAAAGCTCGATCTTCTTAAATTTGACGCAGCTGATCACCCGTGAAGCCCTAATCAATCACGGTCGCCATGAAAGCTTCAAGTCTTACATGACTCCATCTATAAAAATCTTTACCAACACATGGCTAGTGTGGAAAAACAATTGAATTTTTATACACCTTTTTGGTCATAAGACTTAGAGCCATTGAAACATAAAGGGAAGAGGGTAGGAAAAAATGAAATAAACAAAAACCAAGAAAATATATTGTAATGGAACAAATAGGTTACAAAATTTAAGACAACCTTAATATACTCCAAAAGAATGGCATATGTATAGTGAATTTGTTGAAAAATTAGATTATAGATAGTCTGCACCAAGGCTGATTGGTTAAGCTGCTTGGATCTCACCATGGCAGTCTGGGTTCGATCCCAGGTGACTGCAAAGTGAGATTTGCGATGGACAACACGGCCTGGGGAAGGTTTTCTCCAGGATCTTCAGTTTCCCCCGCCATCTCATTCCCCCAGTGCTCCATCTTCATCTCATGCATAATTTCTGTCACCACCTGCAGTGCCGTGTGTAGTAAAAGCGGGCATTAAACACTACATATCCATCCATCCATCCATGGATTATATGATATTTTATATTTCCTTCCTATGTATACCAAATTCTAGTTTTGTATGATTTTTAATTTGGCATATATAGGCAGAAAACACACACAGAAAATATCATAAAATCTGATTGATATAACTCAAGACAACACAAGCATGCTGTTATCAACAATTTAACTTACAGGCTGGTTAATGTACCTTTAAACAAGATGGAATATATCAAAGAGTACAATAATATAATTCACATAGCAGAATTAAATAGATTCAGTGCTGAATTGGTCAAAAAGAAAATTGATAAATTCAAAAGACAACAAAGATGCAAAAAAGTAACAAACAGTAATAGAACTGCTTACAGAAAATTTACATATCATCCCAGAGCTACACACCTTTTCCAAAAAGTCTTCAAAGAGCACAACATTACTTTGGCCCCACAGAACAAATTCAGTGTACAACACCTTCTGAAATCGCATAATACAAAGGAGATACCTACAGATAAAAAATCAGGCGTGTATCGGATAAACTGCAAAGGCTGTGACAACTTTTACATTGTCGAAACTAAAAGGAATTTGAACATTAGGCTTAAAGTGCATTTTAGGTACATCAGGAATACAGAAATAGATAAATCAGCGCTAGCGTACCATTTTTGGATGGATAATCGTGATGTGGAATGAGAAATCCATCTATTAAAATGTGTTCAGGGTCCAACTGCATTAACCACGGGGGGAAAAATTTTCATAAACAAATATGAAATAAAATTGTTCAATTTCAATAGAGAGAACCAAAACTTCAAGTTCATCAAGATATCAACAGAGACGCCTCTAATCACCTCCAAGGAGTTCCCCAAACCAACATCCATCAGTCGACAACAGCTGCGGATGTTAGATCCTAACAAAATGCAGTCTAGGTAAATACTAGCAATAAATGGAGCATTGAGTATTATTTCGACTCAAAATTATATTAATTTTGTGCTTCACTGTACCATAGTCCTTACACATTGCAATCTTTGATAATGTTCACTTTTGTGAAATAAGTTCATGAATACCTTACAAATAAGTAGCAGAAAAGGAAAGTTATAAGTACATGTACTAATTAACAAAGAAAACATTTACAGAAACCTATTTTAATCAAGAAAAACCTATAAAGAAAAACTATTTAAAACATACAAGAAACCTGAAGTGAAGGAATATTCTACCTTAAAATCCGGGCCCTAGTGATAATAGACTCCAAATGATACACCCGACCTTGCCAATACTCTAACCCTGAGCTACCGTTGTGGGATAACTGAATTTGTCTCATATATTTCTCACTCTGTTCTTTATTTACTTTTTAAAATAAGCAAACCATGTTTTAGTGAACGATTTCTTTTGTTACTGAAATTAAGTATGTCCTTGCTACACCCATACCTCTAGTGCACTGTTTTGTTTACCTCATCTACTTAGTTCTTAACATAAGTTACAAATTGCATAATTAACAAATAACGAGTGGTGAGGCAGAGTGTCCTAAGAGTCAGAGGAATGTTTTTAGAGAAAATGAAAAAAAAATTCAGCAAGAAACATGTTCAAGCAATTTGTTATTTCTATCATGTTAACAGTCTTAAAAACCACCAGTATCAACAAGCAGTACCTAGGCAGAAAGTAGAGGAAAAATCTCAAATACAATTTTTTTTTTCTAGAAATAATCTAGACCTTGTGGTCGTGCTGTAAAGATGTAAGTGCAAGATGTTAGTGTCAAGAATAATGCTCCAAATTTTGCATGTTAACTTGCCAATGGGCACTGAGAATGTGCAGTAAAAACCTCCAAATTTCCTTGCTCAAAAATTCAAGCACAGCACTAACATCAGCTGTTTCAACAGCAGACAATGGTACAGTCTTCGGTAAAACTGGAAGTGTTGATAGAGATTCCTTTTAAATATGTTCTGTTTCTCAAGGTGTTAGGACAGCTATCTTGTAAAAAACAACACCAGGATACTCTTTAGTGCCTTACTAACTCCAAATTTGGGATGCATTGTTTGATTTCTTGTGTTTCACAGTTTAGCAATTCTATGCTTTCTTACATCCATGCCCCGATATAGCCCATCCTCCATTGGCTGCAGTAGAAATCGTTGCTATTCTGCTTCCATCCAGTAGGAATCAATTTAGCCAGTCAGAGACATTAGAGTATGTTCTGCACATGGAGTAAAACACATGATAGGGACTGGTTTTGCTTTGCTAGTATCAACATTTTGGTTGCAACATCAGTCTAATAATTATAAAATGGACTATACAAATGGGCCACTTACCCAGAGCACTAGTTTTTGAGGGATGGCAGAAATAAGTTTTTTAATGTAATGATTTGATTTCCAAAAGTATATCAATTCCTACAATTTAAAGCACAACAAGATTGGAAAGAGGCTGGTCCCATAGCTCAGTCGGTAGGGCACCTGCCTGCCATGCTAGGGGTCCCGGGTTTGATTCCTGGCAGTGGGGGTGGGGATTTTTCTCTGACCAAGATAATTCCCCATTTTCCCCAGAGTCTGGAAATATGAATCAGAGTATGAATGTGTGCGTGATCTAATGATTAAAAACCAAAGATAACGAGTTAACACCTTCAGTATGCTCCAAAGGAGAACGGCCACCGATATGACTATAGCAGTTAAAGGTGGGGTATATATGGAACAAGGAAAAAAAAAAAATAATGGAAAGTAGAAATTTCAAAATGCTACTTCATGGCCTTAATTAATCCTAAAACATTTTCAATCCAAGTTACTTACAGTTTTTTGGGTTAACATATTGTTAATATTTTCTCTATATATTTTTAAAAATAATTTGCGTATTTCACTTTATACTTTAGTCTCTCAGTGGCGAAGTGTAGCATGACATTTAGGGAAGCGGCTCCTATATATATGCAACTCGTGGGCTTGGGTTTGAAACTTGTCATTTGTATACAGTTTGTGCTTTGAAAAACATCATATTACACTTCACCGCTGGTTCAATGTTTGGATGTGTGCCTAGAAAATGTCTTTAAGTTTCACTGTTTTAAAATAAATAAAACTACAGAACTTCTGTATTTTTTATTTGAAATACTTTGCACAAAACAAACTTAGTTTGGCAAAATGGCAATTTTTTATTTTTATTTTAGACCTTTCTTCTGTTTCTTCATTTTTTTTTTTTTTGTAGTCATAATGGGGCATATAAAAATGAAGCAGCCGTGTATTAAATAAGAAAGAAGATAAATAAGCTATGTCTTATAAAAGAACTTACAAGGGAACTATCACTGTATTCACACTGCTACACACCTGAAAATTTGATGGTAAAGTACCCCCTGAATATAGACCATATGCATAAAAAAATATGCTGCGGAGTAGAACCACAACACCCAAAACTGAAGCCTGGAAAGTGCTGCATGTGACCACTTGCAGGTAGCTACTGGACATCCCTCGTCAGCTCTTTTTTTTTTTTGGGTTGAATTTTTATTTCAATTGCTCAGCACAGTTGGTGCTATACAAATTGAGGAGCTATATACATAATATACATAATAAAATTAAAGTATACAGGGAAAGAGGATACTCATAGTAGAGTCCTCAAGCAAACTGGTCTGATTAGTGTGAGTATAAATTAAATAACTTCTTCATTACAGAATACATAAGCATTATAGAAATAAAAAATCCTGTGGCAAGTGTGCCTTCAGTCTTGGTGTAGCATCAAGGCAAAGTCTCAGTTGGAAGAATAAAGCACCTGATATATAAGGAAGGTGAGCAAAGAATCTGCTTGTCATTGTAGAGACGTACTCATTAATGCTGACTAAATCCAATTTTCTATGCAACTGTGGATTCCGGATGTACTATGGGGTGTTCACAGACAATCGTAATATCTTTTTTTTTTCTTTTTTTTTTTTTTTTGTAATTTACGTCCTACAAAGTTAAGTCATATCAGACAGTGAATGAATTGGGTGAAATGATGCTCAAATGAGTCCAGGGTCCATGGAGCTTAGAGTTACCCGACATTCGTCTTGAAGGATAAGGGGATACCCCGGAAAAACCTTATCCAGGTAACTCACCCTGACCAAGATTCGAACTCGGGACCTCTTGAACGTGAGGCAGATACGCTACCATCTACGCTACCGAGGCGGACATATCCTGTTTTGAAACACCTGAGTTGGTGAATATGAGTAGGTGAAACACATCCGCATACAGGTCTGGCATATAGAAGAAGCGGTCGTAGAATACTCTTGTATAGTAACAGCGTACATTCGACTCGTAAAGAGGATTTGCGGTTGAGGATGGGATACAACTTGTGAAGACGAGCATAGGCTTGACTTAGTTTGCTTTTAATATGTGTACTCCATGTCAGCTGACGATCAAGATTGACGCCAAGATATTTGACTGCGCTGTCAGAAGGTAACCAGGGGACTTCAGTGTTACAGAGTCGTATATTTGCCGGAGTAGCAGGCCTGCGCAAGGTGAAAAGCTTAAGAAGGCATTTACTTTTTTTTTAAGTGCGATACACCAGCGAGATAACCAGTGCAGGAAAATGTCCAGGGAAGATTGTACGGTTGCAACGGCAGTTTCAATAGAGAAGTGCGAGGTAAAGATGACTGTATCGTCTGCAAACAGTGCCGTACTTGTTGCAGAAAGTTCAGGCATGTCAGCAGTATATAGACTGTAAAGAAGAGGTGCAAGGACGCTACCCTGGGGCACGCAGGCTAAAATAGTACGGGGTGAGGAATGCGTTGCACCAAGACGCACAGAAAATTGGCATTCCTGAAGATAGCTAGTAATCAAGCTAAGTAAGTTAAGCGGAAGACCTAGGTCATGTAGTTTATAAAGGAGGCCGTCGTGCCACATTCTATCAAATGCCTGAGTGATAGTTAAGTTTGACCAGTTCATCAAATATTTCTTCGTTGCTTAAAGAGTATGGAACATTCCATATAATAGCACTTAACTTGGTGTTATCTGGTGAGCGGAAAGTATGGTACTGTTGTTTATAAGAGTCTAGGTGCTTAGTAAGTGCACGAAAATCACTGGTACTGGTGGTATTGATTTTTACAACCGTGCCTCGAAGCTGAGTACTGAAATCAGAGGATAGGATAGAGTTCACGTCTTTAATCAGTTGCTGATAATTATTAGTACCGTGTAAGAACACGGGAGGTATGCGTTCCCCATTTGACGGCACGGTAGAAGAGGAGCTGGGCTTGGATAGTTTTTCAGTCTCCATTGTTTCAAGAGCGTCAAAACGGTTATGCGTGGGAATATTGATAACATAACCCTCGGTAGCGTGGTGGTAGCATGTCTGCCTCACGTTCAAGAGGTCCCGAGTTTGAATCTCGGTCAGGGTGAGTTATCTGGATAAGGTTTTTCCGGGGTTTTCCCTTATCCTGAAAGACGAATGTCGGGTAACTCTAAGCTCTATGGACCCCGGGCTCATTTGAGCATCATTTCACCCATTCCATTCATCGTCCGATATGACTTAACGTTGAAGGACATAAATTACAAAAAGAAATTATAACATACCTATTTTCTACAGAATTACTAAGCCGTTTTGTAGATATCAGTTCCGGACCTTCACGGGAGCTTTTTCGATCATTAGTTGAGTGTGAAGAGAACGTTAGCTCTTCCAAAACATCGAGTGAGGTAGCACAAGCACTTACATTTGCACTGTTGTGGGTAGCAGGTACTGCTTGCTGCAGAGGTGGTTGTAGCTGGTGGTGTGATGAGAGAAAAATGTGTTGTGACGAAGCCACTTGGTTAGAAGCTAATGTTGCGTAACAAATGTTAAGCGAATCTCGCACTAGTTGACCAGTATCATCTGTTTTCATATTGTGAAGAGAAGGTGAAGACATTGTAATGATGAAACACTAATATAAGAATTAAGATCACTTGTCACTATGAACACACAGGCAAACAAAAACTTAAAAACACTGCGCGACCGTGAATGTATAAACAACCCTTAAACCGGCAAGGAGCGAGGCAACGCACGGCCTACCTGCACGGTGGCCAAGGTGAACTTCGTCAGCTCTGTGTCGTGTTTGTGGGTCAGCAACCATCCTTATGTATGCCATGTGTAGGCCGCTATCCATCAGGGCTAATTGCACCCGATTTTTGGCACACGGGTCCCACATAGAGCAGAGATGGTGCCACAAACTCTCAAGCGAATACTGGTATGAGCATAGTGATAGTTCCCTTGTAAGATAACCTCCAAATAATACAGAACAATATTGCTAAACAGGCTGTCTCAGTTGATAGAGCATCTGTGAGGGGTCCCGGATTCGACACCCGGATAGGGAGTGAGGATTTTTCTCCAGCCAAGACCATTCACTATCCTCCCCAGATTGTGAATGCGCATGTATGATATACTGTAAAGGCCACCTATCTGACGGAGAGTGATATAAATGGAACAATAAAAAATGTACTGAACTCTAGTGGGCATGGCAGTATCGTGACATAGGAGCTGTGCATTGGCACTGCCGCATAGATCTTTTATTTTTTTATTTTACGTCCTCCAACGTCGTCATATTGGACGATGTGAATGGCTGAAATGAGTCCAGGTTTCAATAAGCTTAGAGTGACCCTACATTCATCTTTCAGGATCAGAGAACCCCGGAGGACCCCCTTATCCAGATAACTCACCATGGCAGAGATTTGAACTGGGGAGACCTCTTGAACGTGGGCAGACCAGACGCGCTACCACCAACGCTACAGAGGCGGGTTATAGATCATGTAGATAGAAAAAAACCCTTATTTACACTTAGATTACTTTGCTCCGCCACTCTTCAGTTGC
>CM060948.1:245365732-245436142 GCA_030765055.1 Mantis religiosa
CTCAATACAAGTTTACAATTCTAATCTAGGTACAAATTTGTCAGCTGTTTATATTACAGGCTGATAGTGGTGTTGGCTCTCTGGCCGTTTACCTCTATCCTAGCCCTTGACCTAATGTTCTGATTGTGTCTTCCATTCCTCTACCTCTTATTTCCTTGCCCTTCTCAACCACTTCTCTTTGACTTTGTCAGCAAATTTCCACACCTCCCTTAATCTTTTCTCTCTTTTCAACGTAAGCATTTTTATTGTTACTATGTAAGCCCCTTTATTATCCCAGTTCTTATCCCATACTAATTTCCTCCAGATACAGAGTAGTATTGTGCTTCATTAGGATGCTTTTTATTTTCTTCCTATATTGATGTGTATTGTATTCAGTTAATCCCCTACTTAGTTCTTATATTATTTTATGCCCTGATGGTCTATGGATTTTAAACTTTTTGAAGTTCTTTGACTAGAAAGACGGATATGTTGTATTGTTCTTAGAAAGTGACTGTAGTATTCTCCAATGATGGAGGTTATAAACTGATTACAGAGGAAGGCATTATTGCATCATACAGTATTACTAAAAATGAAAATGAAGAGTATTCAGACTCAGATAGTGTTGAACCAGCGGGGTTATGATCCACACACAAGCAGTAGTAAACATAAGAGAAATTGGTGCTTTATTTCGAGTGTCAGGTCGAAACATTGCCAAATTAACTTCTAATGTTAAAGCAGATGTGAGTTTGCGCTGCTCATAAGCAACACACTAAACTGAGACAACAGAAGCTCACTGCCTATTTTACTACAGACTGTTTGTAGCTGCATTGTGTACAGTGCAAATACATAGACTATTACAGTACATACAGTGTATGTGTTTTTAGGTAAAAGTATGCCAATAGTAATTCCTAAACTCCATTAAAAATATTTCAATGATGTCATACATGATTTTTTTTTCCAAAATTCTCTGGATAATCCAGATTTACGTTAACTTGGATTAGGCTCTGGTGTCAGTTGATCTAGGTAAACAAGGTTCTGGTGTATGTTGCAATTCATGGATCCCAAAGAGATTCTGATTCATGAACCTGAAGTTCATTTGTTTATATTACTTTCTCTACTACATATGGTGAGTATTGCATTCCACCCAAAAATTTGATATAGATATTACACCAAACATTCATGTTTTGACACACATTGTATTTTTAAAAAGAATCTTAGAAAAAGGAACATTTGTGTCAGTGTATATATGTGCATGTTTGTGTCTGAACAGCATAATTAGAAAACGAAAAATGGGTTAAATGCCAAGCTTGGCATTTAAATTAGGCATCTTTCAAGGAAGCAACACAAAATTTTCAAGATAATCTCCTAACCTCAACTCACCTTTATGTAGAAAAAGTTTGAACATTTTGAATTTCTGAAAATTTGTTTTATCGTTTTTCAATAAAATATCACATGCCTAAGTCCTCTTCATTCTGGAGAACTCTTTCATCACTGTTAAACCGTAACAGAGACAAAATCTTACTATACAAAATATGTAGAGGTCTTTAATACGCACAATCTATGTGAAATACAATTTTTTTTTTTGCTTTTCATTTGAGATAACCATTTTTGACTTATTCCTGGATATTTGTTTGAATTTTCACGTAGTTACACTTTTCTCAAATAGCAAGTCACTCATTTTTTATGTCCTGGCCATACAAAAAGAAAGGAATGTCAAGGTCATCACATAACTTCCAACTCTTAAAAGATTTGACTAATCAAATATTACCTCTAGTATGCATGTATATTTTGGAATTAGTGATCCATGTAAAACAAAATGAACTACAAATACAAAATTACAAAAATGCCAATATTCACAAATACACTACACGTCAGAAAGATGACTTTCACATTCAAAGTTGTAGAACGGAAATCTTCAGGTCTAGTGCTAACAATAAAGGTATAAGATTATACAACAGACTACCAGAAAATATTAAACAAATGAAGAGCCTTATACATTTTAAAAAGGGAGTAAAACTCTTTTTACTGCAACATTCATTTTATTCTGTAAATGTTAATTAGTTTTAAGTGATTGTAAGTAATGTCAATAGCCATTAATGTAATTTTTATACTATGACGTGTCTGATATCAATTGAAAGGAGAAAATAAATTGAATTGAATTAAATTAAATCATGAAGTAGACTAAACTCCACATTTGTGAGCAATTACTTTTATATAGCATTTCTCTATAGTCTTTATATAGTTTATATTTATTTGCTTTTTCTACTTTAGACTTTTGTTGAATCCTGTATCTGTTACAGTTTTTAGTCTTATGTAACTTTTTATATTTATCTTTGTATCTTGAACTGACATGTTTTATAACATATGTATTATGTTCCAAAGGATGAAATAAATACAAATACAAATAATCCTTAAGCCCATTATATTCTCCCATTACCAATGGACCTAAAAAGAACAATATAATAAAAACATTTCTAAAAACATTCAACAAGAATAAGCTTTCTTAAGGATGGTTAGTACGTACATGAGTGAGTGGAGAAAAGTATGTGGGTGCACAATATAACTCCTTTTATATTTCTCTGGTTTTGCACCAGTGTAAAACTTGCTTTTTGGTCTAGTCTGTGTCATATGCCCCATCCTTCTTTGTGTTGCTTATGCATTTTCATCTCATTTCAATAATACAATTTTAATTTCACATTAGGTAATGTTATTTCAGGTGATGTAACTTTTTTATCACAATTAACTCAAATAACTTTAAAATTATATAAAATGACAAAATGCAATTTCATAAACACTACAAAATACAAAATATACAAATCAAAATGCAAAACTTCTGATTTCAAAATGCTTAAAATTACCTCCCCCCAATCATGATGGATATTTGCTTTCAGGGACTATTTATAGTTGCAAATTTGCCCACTTGCTCTAAAATGCACAGAAGCTAAGGCTCTTTTATTATTTTTCAGCAAAGGAGGCATATTTATAGCTTTGTAATTAAATTCAAGTGTTACAGATTTTTACTGTGGACATGAAAAAGCATTACATTCAGTTGTATTATATTGTAACTTAAGATTACAAATGGAATGTACCACACTAATTGGTATACAATGCTATGATAAGCTTAATATACATTTATCATTCATCACCATCATGGTCCTCTTACAATGAGCTGCAACAAAATGCAGAGCATCCAGATTGCCACTAGCAATCTCTACTAACCAGTACCAAATGCATGTGAAAATTCACATGGCAATGTAAACCAAAAAGTCAATTTCCTCAGTTATAACATGTTCTTTGTCTGCAGAATTTATTTCCCATTTTTGTGAGATTTTTCCTATAGTTCATGTTATGAAGCATACAATATGGACTAGAAATCAGTGTATAGCCTAGGAGGACAAAAAAGTCTTGGCAGAATGAGGGTAGCCCAAATGAGTGCTTGAATTGTATCTACCCTTTTTAGGGCTTGACCACTTATTGATGGGATGAAGTTTTAAGAAGGTGGATGTAACTGAGGTAGGTGATGTGAAAGAAAATAGCAAAATTGTCCTCAACGGTTGCTGATCAGGGTGCAACAGCTGTTCAAGATTGTTGGTGTTATTATCTTAACCTCATACCTTTGTAAATGGGGTTCTTCGCTTTAATGTGTGTTTATTTTAGCACTAGGAACAATTTCAAACTGTTTACAGAAAGAGGCAATACTACCAGGTCTTCAAGGATTCTAATAAACAGAATTTCCATTTATTTCATATGTAAGTTTTGTACATTTACTGCACTCAAGAGTTTATTGATTCTAAATTTCATGTCATCACAATATTATGCTTTCCTGGGTGAACAAAAGTTTTACAGGTTTAAGTTTAAGAAATTTAGCAAGCATGTAATGGTATTGCATCCTATAAACCACAAATGGATATTCTTGTCCCACATGTCAAGACATCCATCCCTCTCCTTACTTGTTGTTTACACTGCACAAGCAATCTTCTAACCCACTGGGGGAACAATGCTGTATGCAATTATGAGATGCATTGCACATTAGTTGGATATTTTGGGAATAATGGGCTATTTTATTTTTTGTAGTATACAAAGATGCTGTGATGTAGAGTGTATAGATACACCATTTATTCATTATAATATGATTTTGTGTTCATATCTACAAATCTAAATTGTTGTGTGACTTCATAAAAAGGCTAGAAACTTCAACAAATCTATCGAGATTTAACTGTATTGGAACACCACAGTGAAGCGAAATTATTATTAATTTTTAGATGAGTCGTATTTATTACACATTTGCTTCACTTTCGTACCTATTTTGAGGACATGTTTCGCAAATCATCGTTTGCGCATAAGAGCCGAAGATGCAAACGATGATTTGCGAAACATGTCCTCAAAATAGGTACGAAAGTGAAGCAGATGTGTAATAAATACGACTCATCTAAAAATTAATAATTCAACAAATCTGTTGAGTGAAACACTTGAAGGGCAATTGAAATCAAAATTAATTAGTTACCAGCGGTAAAAGCATTAAA
Source organism: Mantis religiosa (assembly GCA_030765055.1). NCBI lineage: Eukaryota > Metazoa > Arthropoda > Insecta > Mantodea > Mantidae > Mantis > Mantis religiosa. Next base: position 245,370,235 of record CM060948.1, read on the forward strand.
AGACAAATTTAAACTTTTTTTGATAAATATGACTGTTTTCAAAACCAGTGTTGAGTGACTCAAGTTATGAAAGGTAAACAAGTAGGAGATTTAGAATGTATGAGTGTCAATGAGATCTCTTTATATAAATATGCATGAACAATATCCTATAATGGGGAAAGAACTTTTTCACACATTAAGGTCCCTTCATTCCATTTCCTTATCATTTTTCAGGTGTGCTTTCAGGCTCGTGAATGAATGTGTAGTGTTTAACGCCCGCTTTTACTACATGCGGTACCGCAGGCAGTGACCCTGATAATACATGAAATGAAGATGGAGCACCGGTGGAATGAGATAGCGGGAGAAACCGGAGATCCCGGAGAAAACTCGCCCCAGCACCATGTTATCCACCACAAATCTCACTTTGCAGTCGCCTGGGATCAAACCCAGGCCACCTTGGTGAGAGTCGAGCAGTCTAACCACTCAGCCACGGTGCGGCCTTTCAGATTTGTGATGTACGGCAGTGCTGGTCAGATGATGCAATAGCCTGCACATTGTAAATGCTGTTATTGGCACTAGGCAGCGTTGTGTGGTTGCTGTCTTCACATGTGGGATGCTCCTCAGCACCAGATCCAGAGTATTGGTGGCTGCTCAGTGGATCCTAGAGCCAGGATGATGATCTCTCAGCATTTGTTAGGGAGTAGCACACAGCTCTGTGGCTGTTTTCCTGCAATCCTGTGGCCTCCTGTGGTTCCCTTACTTCATCCCTTCCTCCTGGGAGATGTTAACCACAATATATCTGTGTGTACATTGCAGACATGTGCTGTCCTACTCTACTGTCTAGCCTTCACCCTTTTATCATGGTTTTCCTTTCTTTTTATTTAATTAGGTACATATGTATTACCTGACATGCTAATTTATTAACAATAATCAAATATTTACTTTACATAGTACAATAGGACTCAACAGAAAAATAAAGCAGTGCATATTATTCAGTAACATATACTATAATCTGAATATAAAAATATTGAAATATACACATAAGTAATATTTCCTGCAATAATTTTTACATTTTCATAAAAGAGATTAGTGGGCCAATAATACAGCTTTCACAATGGTCTTCTATAAGCAATTTTTTTCAACACATCCATGTTGACAAGAAAGGCTCGGTAATCCACTTCGTCTCTCATACCACGCTCGCATGCAAAACACTTCATCAGGGCTTCCAACTCAGAACGAGTAAGGCGTTTTGCTACTCCTACGACTGTAAGAACTTTCTCGAATATTATCTTGGACACAGTGCCGCACTTAGTATGGTCAAAGTCCTGCAAGAAGACAAAGTTCAATAGTAGGTTTATAATGCAGATTATTTTATACAGATCTGCAGCCATTATTTAAAAAGTCCATTACCATATTTTTCATTATGTCAATAGTCTGTGGCTAAGCTACCATGGGAGACACTTTGCAACTGATTAATATATTATTAAATTTGCTTTCTAGGGGTAAAACGAATTACTCAGCTATGCACATTTGGAGGAATTTAGTAACAGTGATGTCCAAATCAATTCATAAAATTATTTGTAGTCAGTCACTGAGTGAAAAACTGAGGGACTAGTTTTGGGAGCTGCTGCTTCCATTTGCAATCTCAGGCCTTTGAGGCAACAGCTCCTGAAACTAGTCCCTCAAAAAATAAAAATGTAAGTGATGCAGTGTGAAAAATTGACTACAAATCTCGTAGCTTTATCAACAATTACTCAGCTTTAGAACATTGGCAGATAAAACAAAAAATTCATTATTCTAGTCATAGTTGTATACCATGCGAACTTATAACTTTATAATGTGTTGCACTGAATGAATTCTGTAGAGATTGGACCAATGTGCTGATTTATGTGCCTCAATTATTTTTTTTAAATTATTTTCATAATTTTTTTATGTACCTTAATGATATTTCCCTAAATTCATACACCTCACATATCATGTATATCTTTTAATTGCCCGCCTTGGTAGTGTAGATGGTAGCATGTCTGCCTCACGTTCAAGAGGTCCCGAGTTCGAATCTCGGTCAGGGTGAGTTACCTGGATAAGGTTTTTTCCGGGGTTTTCCCTTATCCTCAAAGATGAATGTCAGGTAACTCTAAGCTCCATGGACCCCGGGCTCATTTGAGCATCATTTCACCCAATTCATTCATCGTGCGATATGACTTAACGCTGGAGGACGTAAATTACAAAAAAAAATCTTTTAATTGCACAATCTTCACCCTCTAGTTGATGGTACTTCCCACAGCACATAGACACAAAGTTGGAGTCACACAGGCATAAAATTTGAGTGAATGTATGCATTTAAGTAAGCTTACACTAAATTTTAACTGACCTGGAAGAGAGATTCCATATTTGTTTCTGTGCCACTGGCCAATTTCTTGAGGGCATTCTCCACCAAGGAGCGTTCCTCAAAGTTAAGGAAGTTTCTGTTGCCATCTCTGTGCGGGATGTATTGCAGGGGCACTATAAGTGGTGCTCTATCCAAGCAGGCCTGTGTCACAGCCTCTTCCAAAGTGGTGTAGAACCTTTTATAGTCCACATAGTCTCTGCGTAATGGGCTGGCAAATCTGAAATGCAAGTGGCAAGAAAATGTAATAGTTTCTACCAATTCCCAAGAACTAAGCCGTTTGATTATGCTTTACCACTCACGTGTCCATAACAGTAATCATTTCTGTAGGCGTGAGCTCAAAACGACAGTTGTCCAAACCTCGCCAGAAGTCTGCTCTGCGTATAACGTTCTCTTTATGCTTATCGAAAATCTCCATGAACTCAGTCACTCTTATTCCTTCGCGTACCATCTGCAGAAGAGATTATATTTGAACACATTTCTGAAATTTTCTTAATACTCAGAATGGGTTAGGCATTCAAAAATCACTTCAAATTTCAGTGTTATGAACATAGGGTTAGGAAGGATAAAAAAAAATTACATAATTTTTGACAGAACAGTGGCAATTAGTTTTGAAAATGCATTAAGAATTTATGAAATAATTTCATAATTGAATCCATGTTTGAAAATTCAAAACAATTTTCAATCAAGGATGTTGGATCTCTCAGACTAAACTCGGTTTTTATGTATCTGAATGTATCTGCCAATTTTTTTTCAGTGGCTTCGATTTAGACTCTGTGTAAGAAGTATAAGAGCACCTTTAATTATCAAAATGTTAATTTTCTTTAGAATATCTTTTGTTCTATACTGTACAAGATGAGCTCTTACATTTAAGACTGTTACCACTCCTTATATCTTAATATTATCATTGCAATAGTGCATGAATGTTAGCAGTTCATACACCATACTAAAAATAAGTTTTAAACTATTCCCCATTAACAGTAGAATATAATCCTGTTTATGTTTGATCCAAACAGGATAGTGTTAAATTTGTGATCCTTTAATTCTGAAGTGACTTTTGAGAGAGACTGTACTGATTGTAACATACAAATCAAAGTTACATATATGGTTTTCTTGAGAAACAAATAGATATGGCAACTGTATTTCTAAAAATATAATATGTTGTAAATGCATATTTTGTAAATATTATTTCATGAGCCAAAACTTTTAAACTGCAACCTAAATTATTTCTTACTCTTCCGTGTCAGTCTCATACCAAATCTAAATTTCAGATAAGTTCACAAAAAGTAATCAAGATAAAAAACATAAGGATTTAATCTTTCAAGCTGATTAATTTTTAATTTACATTATGTTCTACTTTATAATACCTCTGTATATAGTTATGCTTTCCATTTCAACGTGAAACTGAAAATTTAAGGATTCATTGTCAGGAAGTAACTTCCTTCAACTGATTCAATGTGAAACCACAGCTTATACTAATAGCTAATGATTAACTTTATAATGGGAACTGGAAACAATTTTCCTGTACTATAGCATAAGTATATGCTTGATTTGAACTGTCTATTTTATTGTACATATGCAGGCAAAATAAAAATGTTTATACAAGGATCTGAGATGGAATTGGCTTTATTGTACTGCAATAATTATATAAGGGCACCTTTTGATAAATTAGTGATAATAAATGTAAATATTAGTAAATAATAATATTAATAAATAATATTATTAAATATTATTTAATATTATAATTAGTGATAATAATGATAAAATAAATTTCACTTGATTGGCCATAGCTAATTGGATTATACTGAGAGTCCACATATGTCATTGCATGATAGCAGTTTAACAAAATTAACACATTCTCCATTTTAATTACATATCACAAACAGTTCATGAAAGCTTATGGTTTGCCTTTCTTCATTTAATTTCCCTTGTTAATGCTTAGATTAGTTATTTTTCACTTTCAGTCTTAAAATGATTAAATAACCACATATATTCATTAAACTTAAACAAAATATCACACAATCTATCAGTGTTGTATTACTGAAATTAGAGTATGGTATTAAATTTTATTTTTGGAGTTCCTGAAAGTGTAAGTAAATAAATATTTTCTTTGTTAATGATGCTGTCAACTGCCAAGATCATATTAATGCTACCGGTGAGCAGGAATTGTGCTGCCCGCCTCGGTAGAGTAGATGGTAGTGTGTCTGCCTCACGTTCAAGAGGACCTGAGTTCGAATCTCGGTTAGGGTGAGTTACCTGGATAAGGTGTTTTCCAGGGTTTTACCTTATCCTGATGGACGAATGTCAGGTAACTCTAAGCTCCATGGATCCCGGACTCATTTGAGCATCATTTCACCCATTTCATTCATCGTCCGATATGACTTAACGTTGGAGGATGTAAACTACACAAAAAAAAGGGAATTTTGTTCTCCAGTAGTTATTTTTACATGTCAGTAAATCTATTGACATGTGGCTGTCACTTTTAAGCATATTTAAAAATCATCAGTCTGGGCCGGATTTCATCCCATGATCTTGGAACCTGAAGGCCAGTGCCTAACCAAATGAGCCACCTAGACAGACTCAAAGTGTGACCTAAAAGCAACATGCTTAATTAAGTCTGGACCTCTTAACAAGTGCCACTGAAGCATAATGGCCACAGATTCATGGACTAGATAATTTGTATCTGCTCCTTCCTTAACAACAGGACAAAATTAATTTCTTTGCTGCTTACCAAACTTGAGGAGCATTTTTTCAAAATTTGATATTTGCAAAATTTTACTAAATTGAGTTGTATATAGTATCGGCATAATTTTCACCTTCTGCATCGCTTTGTGAGATCAGATTTTTGCAAAATTAAATTCATATTCTGTGTAGAAGGTAGGGAGTATTAGCAGTTTTTTTTTTCAAAACTCAATAGATGCGCTTCCTCAGTTAAAGCAAAAGTTGATAGATGCAATTTTATAATGTCCAGCGTGTAGCAACCTCAAATCTATGAAATGCATGTTAGCATTGACTGCCATCTCACTGTTGTGATTCTGGGAATTCTCAATAATTTCTGCAAGCTTTGAACACTTCTACACCATTGGCAATAACAGTGAACTCGGGTTATGCGCTTGGATTTCACATTCATTTCTGAAAGCTTTGTTATGCTTACACAGCATTTTTATCCTTAGTTGGGACATTGCGCTGTACTGTGCACAATGGACAGGAGCTCAGATTGTGAAACTGTGCCAGTCGTAGAATACATGGGAGGTAGGAATTGCAAAAACAAGGAAAGGAAATCAAAATGCAAGTGAAGCAAAGCTCATACTCCAGCAATTTCATGTTCACATGGTCTTGAGTGAACTCCACAAAATCCTAAAAGTAAAGGGCATAAGCACTGTGATGTAGCTGATTTGACTTATAATGATACAAGTAGATTTCACCAACTTCTTTCCATGCTCAACAAAATAGATCAAGATAAATTCCTTCTGAAATATGTGAGTATTACATATTCTAATCACAGAGTGGTGAAGAAAGAAGTTGCAAATAGATAGCAGACTGTTAGCATTAAATACAGTGTAAGAACTAATGATGGTCAAGTATTATCAGTATATGCTGCAAGCTTCCAAGGAATCACAGGGGTGTCAAAAGATAGATTATCTCTCCTGGCTAGAAAATTTCACTTATCTGGGAATGCGCCAAAGAAAACCAGAGGAGGTGACAGAACAGGAAAATTACAGAAGGGCATTTCTGCTGATATAAAGCAAGATATTAAGAAGTACAAATGTAGAGAAGTCTACTATGGAAGAGCAAAATCAAGGAGAGCATATTTACCTCCAGAACTTAATATCAGAAAAATGTGAACCAACTTTTGCAATGAAAGAAGACTAAGCAATCCACCAGTCTGCTCATTGTCAAAATATAAATACATATTTTACAAGTTCTTCAATCTTTCATTCCATACACCACACACTGACACATGCTCAACCTGCAATCTGGGACCTGCAAATGTGGAAAAGAAACGAACTGAAAACCATGTACAGACTGCACAAGCTGCGCTCAAAAAAGTTTTATCAGCTATTGAAAGAGGAACAAGAATAGTTTGATGTTCATGCTTATAACTTTCATGGAGAAGAGTAAAACATTTTCCTGCATTTCACATATCTACCCAATACATTGGCACAGGGTTTATGACAGAATTGAAAAAGAGTTAAGAAAAAGAGAATATCTTGAGTCCTTATGAGTACCATCAGATATTACAAAATCATGGCTCTGTGAATGTTGTTAAAAGACTGGTAAATTAAGGACTTGAAAGAAAATGCAAAACACTTATCCAGTGAATCATAACATATTCCAAGCGATCAAAGGAAGACCATAAGGTATGTGTAGAAGTTCAAAATACATATTCTGCTTTGCCTGTGGAGGTGGATGTGATGAAACCGCGCAGCAAGTCCTGTCCAATTTGCGGACAATATGGCGGACGAAGTAACCTCTTTCAAATTTAAAACCCATGTCATCACTTGAAATTTCAGATTACATCAAACTAAACAAATTATGCATAGAACAAAATTTCTTCCAGTTTCAAACAAAATATTTCCACCAAACTTCAGGTTTAGCAATGGGCAACCCCCTATCACCCTTCCTGGCTGATCTGCACATGAGTGCATTAGAAATAAGGATCACCAAAGGTTTCCCTTGGATGTTCAAACTCTGGCAACAAATTTTAGATGACATCTTTGCAATAGTACCAAAAAAACACATCAGTGATGCACTAAAACTTTTAAATATCCAAGAAAAAAACATCAAGTTCACTGTAGAAATATAAAAAAGACAAGTATTTACCATTTTTGGATCTAAAAATAATTAGAAATAAAAACAGACTAAACTTTGGCATTTACAGAAAACCAACACAGACAGACAACTACTTAAAAGCTAATGGCTACAACCCAAGATCCCACAAACAGGCAATCTTCAATAGTTTAGCACGCAGACTGGTCAACATCCCTCTCACAGCAGAAGAATACAAAAGAGAATACAACAAAATTATTGAAATAGCACAAAAAAATGACTTTCCCAAATCAGTAGTAGACAAAAAAGTGAACTTAGCAAAAAAGAAGAAGCTAATAAAGGAAACCACAACCCTCTCAGCTACAGAAACTAATATGATTTTCAAAAAATTCACTTACCATCCATGGGCCTTTGACAAATTCAAAAAAGTCTTCAATAAACAAAACATTCAACTAGCACCAGTCAACGATTTCTCCTTAAAAAACCTAATTTGCTCAAACATCAAAGATGCCATTACATCTAACAAAAAATCTGGTATACATCAAATTGAATGCAGTGACTGTAGTCAAATTTATAAGGAAAAACCAAAAGAAATTTAGAAACAAGAGCAAAGGAACACTTTAGAAACATAAAATATAAACAATTAGAAAAATCAACAGTTGCCACGCATTTTTGGGAAAAAAACCACAACATAAATCCAGAACCAAAACTACTAAAACATACATCAGGAAAACAATAACTATCCACATGGGAACAAATCTTCATTTCAAAAAATAGGAACAAAGTATTCAATTTCGACATCCCCTAGAAAGATTTAATCAGCAAGTTCCTTGAACCGCCACCAGAGGAGACCTATGACAAAATATCGTCAACTACACCAATGAGAACCAGTCGATGGCTGGTTGAGGATGGAGGCAAAGTCTCTGAAACATGTTCCGGAAAAATTTAAAAGTAAGTGTTGTTTAGTGTCATTAATCGACTCCCTTTAAATTTTACTCCTATTATGTTGACTAAAGGTAGTTAGAAGGTATTGAACTTCTTGAAAGCTACTCTCAGACATTACATTAACCTGAAAATATAGTCACTCAGGGAGCTAAAGAATATGTTCCGAAATGCCGGAAAGTTAAAAAATGAATACAAAAAGTACCTCTCTGAAAACCACCCAGATTTAGAGGTTAAACTGTTCCCATTGCCTGTACCAATCAATGGATACCACCAATCGATGGGTAAAGCTGATAATGATTGGCCAAGATCATCATAGCATCATTATATGTCTGGGTAACTCAATGAGTTAAGTGCTGGCCTAATGATTCCAAGGTCACAAATTCAAATCTAGCCCATACTCTGGCAGATTGAAATCTGGCCTAAAAGCAACAGCCCCATGTCAGTAGATTTATTGGTATGTTAAAGAACTCCTGCAGGACAAAATTCAGTACACCAGCGGCACTGATATGATTCTGGCAATTGATGATGTTATTAACAAATAAAATATAAATATACAAGAATGTCCAGATAAGTATTGAGGTGGAAATAATGAACACTCATTGAAAGGTTTTGTTTATCCCAGTCTCTCAAAGTATTCTCCATGGCACTGTATGCAGCATTCCATCCTCTGGAACCTCATTTGAATTTTTTTAAACACTTTCAGAAGGCAAACCTCTATGTATCATATTGCACTGACAGTTTTCTGGTTTTCGAGCACAACTGTTGTCAAGAGACCACTTATGAAATTGAAAGAAGTAACTATTTTCTTTCTGGCTTTTCTTGCTCTCTTGACCATGATGGGTGGTTGGTCATTTGGGAACACCCAAGTGGAGAACTGACGTTTTGTTTCTGGGTAACAATATTCATCACCCATAACAATACTTGAAATACTGCGAGACTTCCCACAGTTAAATCTCTACAGCATTTATTGGCACCATTCCAACCTATGGAGCTTCTGTGCTTCAGGTAAATTATAGGACATCCATCTAGAATAAATCTGTTCTACAGAAAATGTTCATGAAGGATGGTTAAAACACTCGGCAAAATAATTGCTAATGCCAGCTCATTGAACTTGTAGGTCAGTCTTAGATCCCCTCTAATTATTGTTTCCACAGTGGTGATGTTTTTCTTAGGCTATTGTTGGTCTGCCTCCACTCTCCTCTTCATCTTTAAGATATTTCACTCCCTCTTGAATTACCCAAACAAGTGGAATACAGTGGCATGTGACGGAGAATAAGACTGCAAAACTTCCCCTCAAATGCTTAAGTTACTGCATTCCTTTTAAGCCACATTTGAAGTTGTACAAGATCATTGCATGAAAATGCTGTCTCTGATTCTCCATTGCACTTGCAGGAACATTATCACTTTCCAAACTTGACACATTTAATGAGGGAAAATGAGTGATGCAACAATACTCTGTCCGCTACCATTACATTACCAATGAGTCAGCTATTTGAACATAAAAACAATGCTTTCCCCAAGAGTGGCCAAAATTCCATGTCTCAATACTTATCTAGTGACCCTCACATACACTGACTCCTATAAATAATCAGACAGACTTTGCATTTCATTATGGAGTGCTCTATAAAGCAGGATAGATTATGTGTATCAATCTCAAGGTACTCCTTATGTTAAGCAAAAATCATCTGCTATGAATATCCATTTTAGAGATTGAAAATGTTGCTAAACTAAGAGCTTCCCCATTCAACCTTGTTTACATCATGAGTTTATGACACAAAAAGAATCAGACAGCACAAATGAAATGCAATAAAAACGAGTAGGTGAAGTCTGTCCAGTAGACAAAACAACATCGTGGAAGAAGTATGTCAACTGTACACCAAGAAGAAGGCAAGAGCATAGTATGGGACCCAGAGATAAGCAGAGTACCTTTGAACAGAGACAGTGATCTATCACTATGAAAAGAACAAAACATACCGGGAAATAGCAGAGATTGTGAATCTTAGCAAAAGTACAATTAGTGATATAATTCATGGGTATATGTATGAAGACAAAATTGAATCTCGAACAAAGCCAGGGCGACCAAAACTTCTTACTGATAGGCAGGAGTCTTATATTATGCGGAAGGTAAAACGGAATCTGCGTATGAGTGCCTCCGGTGATTTGTGCTGAGATTCAGGAAGAACTGGGACTGACAGTTAGCCCTGAAATGGTGAGAAGGGCCATGCGAGAACAAGATTTTAATGTTCGCATAGCCAGAAAAAAGCCATACATTTCCTGCAAGAAGAAAAGGAAGTGATTACAATTTGCCAAAGACTTTGTTAACAAGACAACCGATTGGTGGGACCAAGTTATTTTTTGTGACAAAAGCAAATACAACCTTGCTGATTCCGATAGCAGGGTGGTTGTGTGGAGGAAACCAAACATGGAGCTGGAAGAGCGCAATTTACAAGGCACAGTCAAACACGGCAGAGGGAGTGTAATGGCATGGAGCTGCATTTCCTCTAAGGGAGTAGGAAAGCTGGTGTTCATGGACACAACCATGAACAAGGAAGTCTATCTTAGACTATTACAGCAAAATTTAAAACAAAGTGCAGAAATGATGGGTATTTTGAACAGCTTCTCATTTTATCAGGATAATGATCCAAAGCATATGTCCCACATTGTGCAGCTATGGTTGCTTTACAACTTTCCGCATGTACTGCATCCACCCCCTCAGTCCCCGGATCTTAATCCCATTAGAAGCAGTATGGGATAAACTGGAGAAGGCCGTGCAAAAGACCCCCATCACCTCCAAGCAGCACTTGAAGGAGAGGTTGCAAGAGGAACGTAGCAAACTTTCTACAGCCTGCCTGAAAAATCTGGTTCACAGTATGCCAAATAGGTTGCGAGAAGTAGTGAAAAGAAGAGGGAGAGTCACAAAGTACTAAGCCATATTTTGTATCACACTCAAGTTGTTATGTCTGATTACTTTTGAGGGCCAAAAAATGTCATATTTCTTTTTAACTCTTAAAAAAGCATGCATTATATAATTTGTATGTGAAATAACATGTATTTTTTACAAGAACGAACCATGTAACTGTCGATTATCATTAATTTTAATAAAATAGCACATCAAATGTTGATTTTCACTTTCAAAACTTAGTATGATTCTTATCTGGAGAATAGAGAGCAATCGGTGGAAATAGAGTATTTTGATAGCGAAACGAGTGAAGTTAAAACTCAGATTTCAAGTAGCGCTATAATGAAATATGGGGTCCCTCAAGGTTCGGTGCTTGGACCTCTTTTATTTATAGTGTACATTAATGATTTGGCAGATAATGTAGAAAACAGAACCAATATAAATGTTACACTTTTTGCAGATGTTACAAATATTTTTATCAAAGGGGTGAATAAGGAAGGGGCAGATGTACATATTGAAAATAATCTAAAATATATTCAAAAATGGTTTAGTGCCAATATGTTAATATTGAGTAAGGAGAAAACAGCAGCCCTAAGCTTCTATAATAAAATGAGTGGAAGTCAATTGTATCCAAAATTAATGCTGGGACAAGACCAAATACATTACGTACAAACTATCAAATTTCTGGGACTAATACTAGATGAAAATTTAAATTGGGAAACTCACATAGAGGCATTGACGAAAAAGCTAAGTAAAACGTGTTTCTTAATGAGGGCGATTACAGGCATGTCAAGCTTGAAAGTTCGGAGAATAGTGTACTTTTCATATATACACAGTTTGTTGGCATATGGTATAATTTTTTGGGAAAATTCTAAAGACAGTATAAAAGTATTCAGATACCAAAAGAAAATAATTAGAATCATAGCAGATGTCTCAAGCACAACTAGTTGTAAGCCATACTTCAGTAAATTAGGTATCTTACCACTGCCAAGTATATACATATATGAAACTCTTGTACATATGAAAGCAAGCCTAAGTTTATTCAAAACAAGTTCTGAAATTCATATACACAACACTAGAACAAAGAATAATTTATTTGTGAAGTCACACAAAACAAAGATGTATGAAAATAGTTTCACACATGCTGGCTTACATCTTCACAATAAGCTACCTGAATCTATAAAAAAGATTGAATCACAACATCAATTTAAGAAATTGTTATTAAACTTCCTTAGAGCCAATAGCTTCTACAGCGTGGATGAATTTTTAAATTTGTAAATATTTAGTTAGCTACCTTAATTATAAATATTGTACTTAGTTTTTAGTTTTTAGTTCTTAGTTTTTAATTTGACGTGTCCTATAACATGTACATGTTTTAATGGATGAATCAATAAATCAAATCAAATCAAAATCAGTACTCCGTTTTGTCTGATTATTTATGGGAGTCTGTATATCACTGTTGGTCATTTAACAATTCTATATTGTAATAGGCTTTATCATACAGCAATAGGCTCACTTAAAATATTAAATCATCAGTGTTAATTCATTAGTGATAATGCCTTGGGGTTATAAAATACTTTCTTTTTAATCCAACAATCTACTGAACTTTAAAAAGTATAAAACAAAGGTATGATAATAATTTTAAGATTTTTAAAATGTTGTTTACATTGAGATTTTGTATACATTTCATGATTGTTGACTTTTGGAGGGGGGCAAAAGAATATGTGTTATCTTCAGTAGATTTGTATGCAACTATGAGAAAAAAAACAGTCATAATAAGCTATATACAGTAAATGAAATAGGCCTACAGTTTTACCTTTCTAATAACTCTTGAGAGGTTTTAACATAAACTGGTAGTATAAGTATCTCATTTTGATTTACTATCCAAATATATACCTAAAAGCATCATCATCATCATCATCATCATCATCATCATCATCATCACCACCACCACCACCACCACCATCACCACAACCACCACCACCGCCACCGCCACCGCCACCGCCACCGCCACCGCCGACGCCACCGCCACCGCCGCCGCCATCGCCACCGCCACCGCCACCACCATCATCATCATCATCATCATCATCATCATCATCATCATGCCTACCTCGGTAGCGTAGATGGTAGCATGTCTGCCTCACATTCAAGAGGTCCCAAGTTCGAATCTCGGTCAGGGTGAGTTACCTGGATAAGGTTTCTCAGGGGTTTTCCCTTATCCTTAGAGGCAAATGTCGAGTAACTCTAAGCTCCATGGACCCCGGATGCATTGAGCATCATTTCACCCATTTCATTAATCGTCCGATATGACTAAATGCTGGAGGACGTAAATTACAAAAAACAAAATAATAATAATCATCATCATCATCATCATCATCATTTTACAAACTGAACTTTTATACATCCTTATATCCTGTGATAAAAATTAGAATCATTAGCATACAAAACACATTTACAACGAATAAAACTGGGTAAAACATTTACATAAACAAGAAGTGTTAAACACATCAAGTAATTTCCATTTACATGGTCAATCAATGATAACTGGTTCTTTTAACACAAACTGTGTGTAAACAAAGTCTGAAAGATAGAACCAGAAGTGAAAAATTCAATGCCATAGCCGTGGGATTTGAAACATGAATTTCCCACTTTACGCATGCCTGCTCTAACCAATGGTATATCACAGCAATATGCTGGTACAACATTAAATTCTCCAACTGACATGTATTTTTTTGGTACACCACAAGGAAATCTCATTTCAGGATTACAAACTTCAATGGTGACTTACAAATTGACAATGTTGCATGCAGAAAGCATGTATGGTTGTAGAAAAAGGAGTATGCTCCACTGACAGACTAACGTTTACCCTCCTATACTTCCGAATTTTGGCTCATTTCCAAACATAGCTATTTTCCATTGTGTAAGGACTATGATACAAAGAAGCACAAAATTAATATAATTTTGAGTCGAACTTATACTCAATGCTCCACTTATTGCTAGTATTTACCTAGAATGCGTTTCGTTAGGATCTTCCTAACAGCATCAGCTGTTGTTGACTAATGGACGTCGGTTCGGTGAACTCCTCGGAGGTGATAGGTGCGTCTCTGTTGGTATCTTGATGAACTTAAAATTTGGGTTTTCTTCAAGTGTCGAAATTAAACAATTTTCTTTCATGTTTCTTTATGAAGATTTTTTCCCACGTTTTTAAAGTAGCTGGACCTTGGACATTTTTTTATAAGTGAATTTCTCATTCTATATCATGATTCTCCTTCCAAAAATGGTACACTATCGCTGATTTATCTATTTCTTTGTTCCTAATGATCCTAAAATGCTCTTTAAGCCTAATGTTCAAGTTCCTTTTTGTTTTTCCCTTGCAATTTATCCGGTACACACCTGATTTTTTGTCTGTGGATATCTCCTTTGTATTATGTGATTTCAAAAGGTGTTGTACACTAAATTTGTTCTGTAGAGCCAAAGTAATATTGTGTTCTTTGAAGACTTTTTGGAAAAGGTGTGTAGCTCTGGGATGATATGTAAATTTTCTGTATGAAGTTTCATTGCTGATTGGGGAAAGAGTAGTTACTTGTTTGCATCTTTGTTGTCTTTTGAATTTATCAATTTTCTTGTTTACCAATTCATCACTGAATCCATTGTGTTCTGCAATGTGAATGATATTATTGTACTCTTTGATATATTCTATCTTCGAGATTTAACTGTTTTGGAACACCACAGTGAAGCGAAATAATTATTAATTTTTAGATGTGTATTGGAACACCACAGTGAAGTGAAGAAGCAGAAGATGCAAAAGATGATTTGCAAAACATGTCCTCAAAATAGGTACGAAAGTGAAGCAGATGTGTAATAAATACGACTCATCTAAAAATTAATAAATATTCTATCTTATTTAAAGGTACATTAACAAGCCTGTAAGCTAAACTGTTGATAACAGCATGCTTGTGTTGTCTTGGGTTATATCCATTTGATTTTATGACATTTTCTGTGTGTGTTTCCTTTCTATGTATGCCAAATTCAAGTTTATTATGTTTTCTGGTAAGTTTCAAATCTAAGAAAGGGATTTCATTGTTTGTCTCTTTTTCTATGGAAAATTTTATTGCAGGATTTTGTAAATTAAGTAGTTTTAATGCATCATCCACTTGTTTCTCATTTACTATTGCCCAAATACCATCCACATATCTATACCAATGTTTGAAAATTAGTGGGAATGCCGTTGAGATATGGGTTTCCAAAAAGCTCATGAAGAGGTCTGCCAAAAATGGGGACAATGGGTTGCCCATAGATAGTTCTGATTTTTGTTTGAAAATCTTTTTATTAAATGTAAAGCAAGCTATTTTGCTCATATATGATGAAGCCAAGTTGTAGCATCAGCAATGGTGGAACCATAGTAAATGCAAAAATTAAAGCATATGAAGACTTGCCAATGAATGCAGAGCAATGTTGCCAAGTGCAGTAGCCGTGTCCTGGCAAAAAATCTTATCCTTAAGCATTAAAATCTTACCTTGATGTTATTAACCCATGACATACATTAGACTGGAGTGCTTTTTAAAAGGTTGTACACATTCAGTAAAATGGTTCAGCCCTAAGTATGAATCACTTCATGTTTGTTAATCAAAAATCACTTGCCCCAGTTTCGATGGACATGTTCACACACTATTGCAAACACAGAGGAAAAGAGAAATATAATAATTTCATTATAGAGGAAATGTAGAGTCAGAATGAAAAATTCAATGCCATAGCCAGGATTTGAACCACGGATCTTCTGGTTTCCGTCCAGCCGCTCTACCACTGAGCTACTATGGCCAACGTGCCGATATGACATTAAATTCTCCAACTGACTCGTAGAGTCAGTCAGTCATAGCCAGGATTTGAACCATGGATCTTCTGGCTTCCGTTCGGACGTTGACCATGGTAGCTCAAAAGTTAAGAGCAGCCGGACGGAGATCAGAAGATCTATGATTCAAATCCTGGTTAAGACATTGAATTTTTTCAGTCTGACTTTACCTTTCCGTGATTATTTGGCTTTTTATTCGAAAAGTTGAGATAAAAATATTCCACAAACAGAGGTTTAGCAGTATAATTTTCACCACCACCCCTGTTCACTGACACTGACCATTGAATTTCCAGGAAAGTAATGAATGATATCTCCTTCTTGGTCTTGCCTTTTTCATCAGCTCATACAATTCTGCTGAATGAAATCACACAATGCACATGGGGAGGGAAGGGGGAATTCTGCATCTTACGCACAGTCCTTGTTAATTCACAGTTGCAGTTTTTTTTCTGTGCAGCGTACTATTGAAGACCCAATTAGAGTTTTGCAACAAGGAGTGAATATAGCAAATTTGTCAGACATTGTAAGTAATTTTATTGCATAAATTATGCCATCAGCATGCTTTGTAATTAGGATCCAAAACATTACACAATCAGTTGAGAAAATATTTCAAATGTATGAGCATACATGAAGAAAGAAGCTAAAAGCAAAGAACTGGTTACAACAGAAGATTTTTTTTTTCAAAAAGATTCTAAAAGCTAAAATGCATATCAGATTACACATGAGTGTCAGAAAGAATAGTAAAATGAATTGTTGAAGAATGCAAACAAAATGAAAATCAGAGCACATCTTTGGAATTCCAAGTAAAAAGCATAATGTTCCAAAATGAGTAATAGATCTAGATGACCTCGACAAATGTGTTGTTAGAAGAAGGATTGAACATTTTTATGTTCAGGAAAAAGGTGCTCCTACAATTGCTAAATTACTTTTTATTTTAAGAGAAAGGGCAGTAAGTCGTCCTTAAACAGAATAGTGGGGCAACTGGGTTTTAAATGAAGAAACACTAAAACAAAGAGAAAATGCTTATATAAAAGAACGACATTCGTTCTAAATGGCACTGGTGAAGAAGACAGTCTATGTGGTATTGAACAACTTAAATAATTTTATCCAAAATATTAGCAATTATGTTTGCATTAATTCGAACAGATTTGCACAACTAATTCAGCCAGGTAAATTATGTGAACATTTTTCTGCAAGCACTGTACCACATTTCTAAAGAGTATGTTATCTGAGTAGCATATGAAGCTGATGCAACAATTCACTTCATACTGTCCACAACAAGAATGGCAATGAAGAACAAGATCATGGTGAAGATGATAGTGGTGAAAATGACGTAGAGTGGAAGAAAACATTCTGAATGTTAATGAAGTGATAACTCACTTAAACAATGTGATTCTGTGGATGGAAAGGCAAAATGAATCAAACAACATTCATCTCCTCCATCTTGCGCAATATGCCGAGAGAAATCGTAGCGCATCACTGCATCAAACAAAACTTAATGATTTTTTTAAAACAGAGAAAACTTAGGTTGGAATAAAATATGTACTATGGAATATAAACCAAGATCAGTTACAGGCTGGAATACATCTTCCAGCATAACTGGAGAATAATTTTAAAAGTATTGTAATATATTTACCTTATACACGAGAGTTTAATACTATTCTGTCATTTATTATTACATGCATGCTTCCCTCCTCCAACTGCATGGGATTGATTTTTGTCCCTTCTAGTGCTGCATCTCTTATATACGGTGGTAAGGTTATAATGAGGGGGTAAATGATGTCCCCCAACAACCATGTTATTTTGGGCTTCTACTGTAAAATAAAGCACTGTACTCTGGAAATGATCTGAAGATTAACTCATTCCTTCTGAAACAGCATGGTTTGTATTTTCATAGTATACTGTTGTTTAAATATGAGATAAGCATTATGAGGAAGGAATAGTTGTGTTTTCTTTGTGTCTTAGAGATAGGAATTTTGTACAGCTATGATCAGAAAACAATTCTGTCTATTTGTATTTTTATTTATTTTCATTCTTTTATAACACAATACACGTTTGTTGGATATGTCAGTTAAATTTATATTACATATTAAAAAAACCATACAATATTACACAATTATATAACATTTCACATTGATGATGATGATGATGATGATGATGATGATGATGATGATGATGATGATGATGACGATGACGATGATGATGACGATGATGACGATGATGACGATAACGACGATGATGACGATGACGACGACAACGATGATGATACATTTCTATGTAGTTACTTTACATATGATAGTTACATAGTAACATTTTAGTTTACACACCATTCTACAACACTATTATTTCTAATCCTTAAAACACTGCCATTTATTTTTAAATGTATTTATGTGAGCATAATTAATTAAGATAATGTTTTCAATTCAGACTAATAAGATGTATCACACTCAACAGCATTGATGGGAGGGTCAAGCATATGATTCGTTGGCATCTTCTGTATGGCCTGTCTTTATATGCATTAATGTTTGCATCTGCTCTAGCAGATTCTGAAGCTCCAGACGCACCTCTACTCTCACATGTTTTCTGCATGCAACATGAGCAAGCATGTGCCTATACTCTTCCAAATTCACAGATGTGCGTTATTCACAGAAAACTTTGGAAACATGATACAGAATAAAGTAATTCTCACTCATTTTAACTGTTTTGAATATTATTGTAACCTCAAGCATTTTCAGTCACAGAGTGAGAGAGATTTGATATGAAACACTAAACCACCAAACATATGAATACAAATGAACTATGCTAAAACTGGAATATTGTGTTATTATTCCTACCTTTCCTTTAATCTTTGCAATTATCTTAACTATATCTGTTTCACTAGGATCCTCTTTCTTCACACTTCCAGCTTTGTTTACAAGCCTCATCTTTTCTAGATAGTTTTCATACTGGAAAAAAATAATTCATACATTTGGAACACTGTATCATAAAACACATATAAGTTCTGATACAATTAACAATATATTTTACTTCAGCAATCATAAAATTTAGGTCTTTCTAGTATTCTGAGAGTCTTTGTCAATACAGTAATGACTTTTATTTGTTTTTCCAAAGTTTGCACAAGTTTAAAATTATTTAAATTGAGTGATTTACATAAAAAATTAAATAGTTGATTTTTATCATACAAATCAATGGTTTAAGTATTGTCACGCGAGCATCGGAACACCCTATAGAGTGGGCGACAGGAGACGGGTCGGCGTTCGCCCCGCCCCCTCGTTTGTCTTATAGCGTTAAGAAGGGATGGTTAGGAGAGGGATGTCGGGCCCCTGAGCCGTCTCTTTACCCTTCTCCTAGGTTCTGGAAACTCGGGACATTCAATCTAATCGAGAACCTTCTAGATCGGCAAGCGGACCCCATATAAGCAACACGTCGTGCAAGGGGGAGTCAGTCAGTCAGTTAGTGCTTGACGTGCTAGTGAAGTAGCGCCGTGTTAGTGGAAGAGAGAACCGTGCAACGGAAGAAATTACGTAATTGTGTACGTGCATCGGAACGATAACGGACGAACTGGTGAATCGTAATTGTGTGCATTACGTAATTTTGTGTAATTGGCAAGTGTTTAACTGTAAGTCGGTGGAAATAAAGAACATTTTTGAGTGGTGAAATTGGACTTTTCATTTCACGAACCCACAAAGTCACACTGGTGTCAGGAAGCGGGAAGATAACATCACCGAACATTACAACCATGGACGCGGCATTGGAAAATTTTTTGGAGAAGATGATGGAAATGAAGGCCGAACTAATCTCGGAAATGAAGACGGCAAATGAAAACCTCGCTGCAAAAATAGAAGCGGCAAACAACAACCTCACCGCCAAGTTGAAGCAAATGAAGACGGCCAACGACAACATCACCGAGAAGAGGGAAGAAATGAAGGCCGAATCAACAGCGAAGACGGAAACTGCTAACAACAACTTGGCCACGACAATGACCGCAAAGATGGCCGAACTGACAACGGAGATGAGGGAGGCGAACGAGGTCCTCGCCGCCAAGTTTGAGGAACGGTTGGCCGGCGTGAGGGATGACGTCACGAATCTGGGCAAGCGGATGGGTCAAGTAGACGACCGCCTTAATGATTTAGAGGAAAAGGCCGACAACATCGCAAAACCCATCACCCGCCTGACGGAGGAACACCGGCCTTATGTGTGGACAGAGGACGCCGAAAACGCTTTCCAGCACCTAAAGGAGACCCTGTGCAGTGCTCCAATTTTGGGCTTCCCACAACCGGGTGGCGCCTTCATTGTGGACACCGACGCTAGCGACCATTGCATTGGAGGTGTCCTATCGCAGATCCAGGACGGCCATGAGCGGGTGATAGCCTACTACAGCAAGACGCTATCCAAGGCAGAGAAGAACTACTGCGTCACCCGACGAGAATTATTGGCGGTAGTAAAGACCTTGGAGCACTTCCACAAGTACCTGTATGGTCAGCCATTCCACCTGAGAACTGACCATTCCGCCCTAACCTGGCTATTGAGCTTTAAGAACCTGGAAGGCCAGACAGCACGTTGGGTCCAGAGGCTGCAGGAGTACGATTTCACCTCGGAACATCGTAGAGGGAAGAGCCACGGTAACGCAGACGCCATGTCCCGAAAACCCTGTCCAGTAGAGTGCGGTCAGTGCACAAGAGTGGAAGAGAAGGAGCGTGCCGCAGCAGTCCGAGTAGTTGTGGCAGTGCCTGCGGACGGCTGGGATAGCGCAGGCCTGAGGAGGGAGCAGCTGGCGGACGCAGACTTGGGGCCACTCTTGAGGGAAGTGGAGGCAGGGACGAGACCAACCTGGGAGGACATCGCACCGAGGAGCGCCACCTACAGGTCGTACTGGGCCCAATGGGACTCGTTGAAGACCAGAGAGGGTGTGCTGTTCCGGGTATGGGAGTCATCCGATGGGAAGGCGCAGAGAGAACAGTTGGTACTTCCCCGGAGTAAGGTCCCGGAAGTCTTGGAGGAAGTGCACGCCGGTACTTCAGGAGGACACCTGGGAGCGAACCGAATGATTCACAAACTTCGGCAGCGCTACTTCTGGCTGAGACTCCGAGCAGATGCTGGTGGTACACCTGGACCGCCTGGCACGCTACGATGGTGCTGTTCGGGACGACCAGCTTTGAGGAGGGAGCAGTGTCACGCGAGCATCGGAACACCCTATAGAGTGGGCGACAGGAGACGGGTCGGCGTTCGCCCCGCCCCCTCGTTTGTCTTATAGCGTTAAGAAGGGATGGTTAGGAGAGGGATGTCGGGCCCCTGAGCCGTCTCTTTACCCTTCTCCTAGGTTCTGGAAACTCGGGACATTCAATCTAATCGAGAACCTTCTAGATCGGCAAGCGGACCCTATATAAGCAACACGTCGTGCAAGGGGGAGTCAGTCAGTCAGTTAGTGCTTGACGTGCTAGTGAAGTAGCGCCGTGTTAGTGGAAGAGAGAACCGTGCAACGGAAGAAATTACGTAATTGTGTACGTGCATCGGAACGATAACGGACGAACTGGTGAATCGTAATTGTGTGCATTACGTAATTTTGTGTAATTGGCAAGTGTTTAACAGTAAGTCGGTGGAAATAAAGAACATTTTTGAGTGGTGAAATTGGACTTTTCATTTCACGAACCCACAAAGTCACAGTATGTTGCACTTTTATTCTTGTCTTATCACTCATAAACCATTAGTGTTCAAATTTAAAGTTGTGTTTTAAACCTATGGTAGTAATCTTCTAAAAGATAAGTCACTTTATGGAGTGTATTGTGTTACACTACTTTTTATTCAAAAAGTTGAGATAAAAATATTCTGCAAACAGAGGTTCAGCAGTATAATTTTCACCACCACCCCTGTTCACTGACACTGACCATTGAATTCCAGGAAAGTAATGAATGATATCACCTTCTTGGTCTTGCCTTTTTCATCAGCTCATATAATTCTGCTGAATGAAATCACTCACTGCACGTGGGGAGGGCAGGGGGAATTCTGCATCTTAGGCACAGTCCTTGTTAAGCAAGAAAGTTGTTATGAACTTAAAATGACTAATCTATGCCAAAAAAATTTAATATAGGAAGAATTTAAAAGGTTTTTAAAAGTTATAAAATCTAAATCATACACTTTATAAATACAGGGATTAGTTGTTAGAATAAAGTTAGACACTAGAAAATGTAATCCCAGAAAAGATAATCAAGAAAAAATTAGAATACTGCAGCATGTGACACTGAATATCAAAATTTAAGTCAGATCCAGTAGTATTATCGTCAGCATCAAAACAAAATAGATTAGTTACAGATGAGATATTCACACTGAGGGATTTAGTCAACTTACTCCCTTTGTCATCCAAACTGTACTCATTTCAGCCCAAGAAAGTGTCTATCTGTAAAAAAAATGGATATGTCTTCACCACAACACATCTTTCAAGCAAATGAACAATTTTTGTTACTGTACTTGATGTATTACCTTTGTTTTTAAGGATGTTGATCATTGGTCTGTGAATGCTGTTTCCAGTACAAGGTATAAAGTGGCCAGGTAGAGTCAGACAGAAAAATTCAATGCCATATCCAGGATTTGAACCACGGATCGCTCAGTCTCCGTCCAGTTGCTCTTAATTATTGAGCTACCATGGTCAAAATGCCAGTATGACATTAAATTTTCCAACTGACTCATATTTTTCCCGGTAAACCATTAGAAGTACTCATGTACACTAGTGTACAAAAGTTAAGCATAATTCAATATTTTATTAACAATCTATCCCAATTGTATAAAATTTAATTATAATGCAATATGTTGTTACCAATGCATCACACATAATCTGGAATGCAATACAGTGAAAAATAGCAGACAATTTTGACCTAGGGACACCTTTTTACACAAGCGTAAAATCTGACGATCACTCCCACAATGACAATAATTGTGCTGAGAAGTTAATGTGGGATGTGGTGTGATGTGATGTGATGTGGTATGTTTAAGGGTGCTCAACTGCACAGTCATCAGCGCCCATAATAATAATATGGGGTGTGGTGACCCCTCATGGCTACATAGGCTTTGCAGCACTGTGGCATGCTCTGTATAAGGTGGTTCCAGAGCTCTGCAGGCAGCAGTTCGCATTCCTCATGGAGACACGTAGGAGGTCTGGCACTGTCCTTGGTGGGGACTAGCAGACTGCAACTCGTCTTTCTAATGCATCCCAGACATGCTCTATAGAGTTCATATGCGGGGACATTGCTGGCCAATCCAGGTGCTGAATATCTTCCATCCCAAGATAGTCATCCACCAGGTGGATTCTATGTAGACATGCATTATCATCCATTAAGATGAAATGCAGACCAGCTGCACCTCTGTAAAGTCACACTTGTGGTTCCAGTACCTCATCTCTGTACCTCTGAACATTCACAGTACCACTGTCAAAGATGTGCAGATCTGTACGTTCTTTGAACATAATGCCTGCCCACATGAGTATACCACCACCAAATGGGCGTGCTTCCACGTTAGTGGAATGAAACCAGGTTCCCTGTTCTCTCCAGATCATTGTACGATGAGGATCACAGTTTAAACTCAATCTGAACTCATCTGTAAACAGCACATCCCTCCATTCATTCAAGGTCCAATGCTGATCTTGCTGACTCCATTGTAAACAAGACCTTATGTGTATTCAAGTGAGTGGGCACACACTGCTGGACATCTGCCATAGAGGGTGAATACCCTGAGCCTTTGGTATGCAGTTTGCCTCGAAACTCAAATGCCTGAAGTGGCTGGAAGCTTGGAAGGCAGTTGTCTCGAGGTCATCCTTCGATATCGTCATACTGTTATGATCAAATATTGGTCCTGTTGTGGTGTTGTGACCCATGGACAACCATGTATAGGGATCCGATGAACACCTCCTGTTTCCTCAAACTGTCATCAAAGCCTGGAATGAAACTTTGTGGCACATTCAGGGCCTGAGATACTGTTGTCTGTGTCTGACCTATCTCTAGACAACCAATGATTCTATCCTTCAAAACAGGGTCTAGTTGACATCTTTGTAGCCTGTTGGTGCTGTCTTGTAAACACTTTGCAAAGCAACTATTCTCTGTTCTCAATGGGAAAACAATACAAATGAGCCACACACTGGGTCTGAAGCTCTGCTATTGATTTGCTGCTCTGGATTTGTTGATCTTTGAAGCATGATCCTGCTTACCTATCAGAGACCACCAGTAAGGGGAGGCATACACTGTGATAACGTTTAATGGTGCTCGCTCACCGTTTTCCCTTTCAGTTCTGTTTTCCAAATTATGCTTTAATTTTGGACACTAGTGCACAAAGAGATATGCACCGTTTGTGGTGACTTACTATTGCTGTATGTACTTAAGTCCCAGGAGTCATATTTACCACTATTAATTTAATTGATGGAAATTAATAGTTCTTACACACTAGCTATGTGTAGGCTAAGATTTAGATAGGTAGAGTCAGACTGCAAAATTAAATGCCATAGCCGGAATTTGGACCATGGATCTTCCAGTCTCTGTCTGGTTGCTCTTAACCATTGAGCTACCGTGACCAACATGCCATCATAACATTAAATGCTCCATCCAAAAATTGGATAAATACCCTACTTCTATAGTTAATATGAATGTACAATTGGTTAACTCTTTCTAAAGAACCTAAGTGCGAACATGCTAAAAATTGTATGTTGTAAGCGACAGAACCATTATTTTTGATGGCACTACACTCTGATAAAATTACCTATTAGTAAAATGCTGTCCTGCACCGTGGTGTAATGGGCTAAGGCAGCATGCCTTGGTCCCTGGGCACAGAAAGCGGCCCGGGTTCGATCCCACCCATGGGATGCAGATTTTAGGTCCCGTTATAGGACCGGTGCCCACTCAGCATCATGAGGACAGTGAGGAGCTTACAATAGGTAAGCGACCCTGGTCACGAAAACTAACGTTCCGGCTGGGGGATGCCGAGATGTTGACCACATCTCCTGCCCGTATCATTTGGATGATTGTCCACCTCTGCCGTACGTAAGTGAGCGTGAGGCCAGCAGTCGGGTTGGTAGGCCTTGGCCCTCTTAGGGCTGTCGCGCGATTGATTAAGTTTAAGTTAAATAAAAAATTAGTATCAAAAAACAGATAAACATAAGGAAAGACTAGGATATGTTGCAGATACATGGCAGATGGCAGATAGATCAAAGTAATGAAACTGTTCAATTTTCCTTTTCAATCTTGGCCTATTATGCAACTGTGGAAACAATTTTTTCCTCCTTATTAAATGTTCATTGGTTAGATGAGACAAATCAGTTATTAACAGAGAGTGAATAGAAATATTACTATTTATTTCATACTAGCTGTCTTAACAGCTTAATTGAATTGGTTCAGTCTATTAGAATGGAAATTTAAAAAAGTGTATAGACAGTTAAGCATAAGTTAAAATGAAAGTGAATCGAGAAGATTTTTTTTTTTTTTTTTTTTGTATTTTACATCCTCCGACATTAAGCCATATCGGACGGTGAATGAATTGGATGAAATGATGCTCAAATGATTCCAGGGTCCATGGAGCTTAGAGTTACCCGACATTCGTCTTGAAGGATAAGGGAAAACCCCGAAAAAAACCTTATCCAGATAACTCACCCAGACCGAGATTCGAACTCGGGACCTCTTGAACGTGAGGCAGACATGCTACCATCTACGCTACCGAGGACACATTGCTTCACTAACACACTGCCAAACTCTTGGAACGTGTCCTGTGAAAAACAGTGTTAGTGAAGCAATGTGTCAATATCTTCTCGATTCACTTTCGTTTTAATGACAAATTGTTTATAAGGGGCTGGAAAAATGAGTATGGGTAGCTTTTTGAAGTTACATGGTATCCTGTAATTTTTACCAAACCCTATAGCCCCAAGTGCACTTACTTTTGCACTTTCTCCTGCATGACCAAGCAGAATAGTTTTGTCTTCAAAGGGTTGAAAATAAAATAAGAGCTTCTTTTAAAAAAGTTGATGAGTCAACACCATATTAGAGTGCAGAAATATCAAAGCTTACATTCTTGGGAAATCATATGAGATAAGTCACTCAAGAAGTCCACAGCAAGAAATTTTATCTCCTCTATTGTAGAGTCTGGTGGTGGACAAGCTCTTGGTGAACTTAAATTAAAATGGATACTACCTGCAGAGTTATGCAGATGACTTAACTCTGTTGGTTAGAGGTAAATTTACAGACACGATAAGAGATATCATTAATATGAACTTAAAATTGATGGGTGGAGTCAGAGGGAAGGTCTTAGAATCAATCCCTCAAAATCCATCATAGTTCGTTTCACAAGAAAAATGAATCTTGAATCTCTTAGAGGACTAAAGTTTGGTAATACTTGTGTAGGGATTTCCAATTCAGTTAAATATTTAGGGTTAACACTGGATAGAAGGTGAACATGGAATCCTCATATTGAAAATATTATCCATAGAGCTAAAGGCTCATAGTAACTTGCAGATGCCCTGTCAGATCTTCATGGGGCATATTCACCCGCCTCGGTAGCATAGATGGTAGCGTGTCTGCCTCACGTTTAAGAGGTCCCAAGTTGGAATCTCTGTCAGGGTGAGTTACCTGGATAAGGTTTTTTCCGGCGTTTTCCCTTATCCTGAAAGACAAATTTTGAGTAACTCTAAGCTCTATGGACCCTGGGCTCATTTGAGCATCATTTGACCCCTTCCACTTATCATCTGATATGGCTTAACATTGGAGGACGTAAATTAAAAAAAAATGGAGCATAAGGCCACAAATTTGCCATTGGATGTATGTCTCACTCATCAGACCGAGGGAACCTATGGCTCCCTTGTCTGGTGGTATGAGGCATAACAATCGACAGTGGCAACCAAACTAGTAAGTCTCCAAAGACTTGCTTGTTTGTGCCTTTAAAAGCCCCCCAACAGCTGTGTTGGAAATTCTATTGGAGCTCCCCCCATCAGATCTTTAC
Organism: Mantis religiosa; assembly: GCA_030765055.1. NCBI lineage: Eukaryota > Metazoa > Arthropoda > Insecta > Mantodea > Mantidae > Mantis > Mantis religiosa. The sequence goes on from CM060948.1 coordinate 245,397,025, forward strand.
ATAAAGGCAGAAGCAATTCTAGGTGCTTATAGGTTGATTAATACAGACAACTGAAGAAGGGCTTGTCATGTGTTTGGACACACCTTAATCCAGGAAAATGTAGAAACTAATTCAGATTTGGTAATGAGACTTGATTTCATGATAACTGACTACTGCTTTGATCACTCATTCAAAATCCATACAGGAAAAGAATTGTCTAACAAACAAATCTGGGAGATTTCAGAACCATCTGACTTGGTTTACAAATGGTTCGAGAGACAGGAAACACCCTGGTGCTGGAATTTTCAGTACATTCCTAAAGATGGAACTAAGTTTCAGTCTTTGTAAATATAGTACTGTCTTTCAAGCAGAGCTTTATGCAATGCACAAAAGGGTTTAGAGAAAGGTTACCACGGTAAACAGCAAACTCATCTTCTCTGATAGTCAAGTTACCTTAAAGAAATTAGACTCATACCAATTTAATTCAAAATTGGTGTGAGAATGTCTTCAAACCTTACAAATCCTATCACAGCACAATCATTAGTGTTCGGATGAGTACCGGGTCATCAAGGTATTGAGGGCAATGAAAAAGCTGACAAACTGACCAAAAAATGGAGTGATAATTCCCCTTTTGGGTTCAGAAACCATCTGCAGAGTGAGCAAAACTTATGTTAGAACTGCAGTTAAAAATGGTCCAGAGTTGAACTTCAGAAGAGATGGAATACATTTCTGGTAATGTAAACACATAATTAAACAACCTGATGAAGCCTTCACTAGAACACTGCTACAACTAAGTATAGGTGGAATAAGGAAGGTAGTAGGAATATTAACTGGACATGGATACTTCTTGAAACATTTGAAAACTGCAGGTATCATTCAGGATGATACAAGCTGCAGAATTTGCAAACAGCAAGAGAAAACCACCGGTCATTTGCTATTGAACTATGAGGTCCTAGGAAACCCTTTGGGATCTCGACTTAGATAAGTGTTAATATCCCATCTAAGGGAAGAGAGTTCTGAAGTGTATTAAATACTAAGAACTCCAATTCCTGTGATGGGAAATACGGATTATGCAAAAGACATATAGGTCAAAGTGCAATGGGCATTTTGAACGTTCAAATGAAATTCTTATATTTACTACCACTACCATTACCCCTACTGCCACCGCCACCGCCACTGCCACCACCCCCGCCACCACTATCATGTAATATCAGATGTAAGTTTAGTCACTATTATTTAGCTTGAAATAGAGATTGTTTCTGCTCTGCACACTCATAAAAGTGAAACTAAGTGTAGTTAGCATTGTGCTAAAGGTTTTGGTGACGAAGAAAGAAGTTTAGCACAACTTGGTCCTGTTGTCTTTTCATCAGGACATGCTCATTTTTTTTTTTTTTTTTTTTTTTAATCAAAGGGTATAGCAAGATTTCAAAGATAGACCCAAGTGTTTGTATTCTTATTATAATGTCCAGACTATAAAAGATTAAGAATTTTGCAGGCAAAAATGTATCCTGCTTTGGGATGATATTATTAGGAATTAGCAGTGATAAAATATTTTTTGCAATACTTGATTTGTAAGCTAATCATTGTGAAAACATATTTGGTTGTGTAAGCTAAATTTACAATGCATTTGTCAATTGCCATGACAAGGATGAAAGAGGTCATTAATACCTACGGTTCTAGTTTTCAATACTTACGGTACCACTAGGAAGTGACGTACAGATGTATTTTTTAGACGTGGCATATGACGTAATGTTGCGCAGTAGTTTATGGTCAAGTCCACTTGTTTATTTGCAAGAAAAAGGGGTGTTTTGTTAGCCATCTGTCATCTAACCCACTAGTTTTATCAGCAATCTGCTGGTGAAAGCAGAGATCTTATGCCTACCATTGATACGCATGAAGTCACTTGCTCACATCCGAGCAAGGTCATGTGCCATGTCTAAAAAATACATCTGTAACACCCTACAGCATAATACTTATGACCAATAGAAAATTATGTAATATCCAACAGAATAGCAGTAATTCTGATTTATTATTGCTTTTTATGGTTTTTTCAAGTATTGCAAAAAGTAATTGGTTAACCACGAACTGCAAGTCACTTATGAGATCTAGAATGTTTGATATGGTAAGTATCACAGTTCTTGGTACACAATATGCTATTAGATAACTCGTAACGAACTGTAAATCATTGCAAAAGATTTTGACCCACACAGTCAGAAGGTACAGAAGATGGAAAAATTCCTTCAATGTTCCCGGAATATCAGCTTAAAGACAGAAATCTACACTTTATCAATTAATTTGGAAGAGTAAATAAATGGAACAAAAATACACATGCAATAAGATAGATAAGATGCAATAAGATAGTAGAGGATCATAAATTAACCATGACCTACACATGTAGGTGAAATAGGATCCAATTGCTAAAAAACAGGAAGCAGAAATCCAGTCTTACCAGAGGCTGTTCCTCCTGTTTGGGTAACAGTTCCTCCAGGAACCACACATAGTTAAAGCCTCTCTCATCATTGTATCGCTGCTCCAAAGCAAACTGTTCATATGGATTGCATGGCAATCCTGCCTTAGTCAAACACTGCCGGAACTGTGACCTTGTCACATGCCCGTTGTTGTGCCTGTAAAGGAAAATTATTTAAATTTGTTTGTTTTATTAATTTATTTAAAGTTGCTTTATAACAGTTATCAGCGACCACTAATATTCTTACATAACAAAAAGCAATATTTATACATATACAAAAGTATTAGAACTGTTGTCATAAATTCAACAATTTGAACTTTCGTAACAGTAGTAAATTGAAATTTAGTTTTTATGTATGGGACCTCTATGGTTTTCAGCAACCCATTATATATTGGGCGTGAAACACTGCTTAATTTTGCTCAGAGACCTATTTATCAGATTTGAGGTTATTTTAGGTGCCGTAAATCTACGACACAGAACCATCAGCTTCACTTCCCTTGCAAAGGAAGCCATGCTAAGAATTTATACACCTGAAAAATCCATCGCTCTTGGCTGGGTTTATATATATGTATATGTATATTGGTATCAAAATCTGTCAATAAAAAATAAAATAACATTAAATAAAAAACAACTATTAACTTGAGAAGACTTTTCTGTATCCTTTTGACATTCCTGCCAGAATTGGATGAATTTTTCTCAGTAAGTCAGAGTCTGTGAGTGCTCCGTTTAAGTATCTCTCTCTCTTTCTCACTTCCCATACCTTTACAACAGAATCATTCTAGTTTGAGGCATATTTAAGAATACAGTTTGTTAATCCTGTATATTAATAATGAGATTTGGATTTTGTAATCTCACTGCTGGAATTTCTGTTAAAGTGTAGACAAGTCTTTTAACAACTAATATACTAGACAAACATTTCATGACTTGAGTTATTATAAAGGAGTAGCTGGGTTGAAACGTTACATACTTATCGTAATCTTTAAAGGGTTCGGCGATATTCGCCCTCCTAGCGGCTACTCTGAGTTTAAGTTTGTGAAGTGTGTCTTCGCAAAGGTTCCGGTAGTTGGTTTTCACATCCTGCCATTTCTCGCTGCCTTTTGGAGGAATCTCGAACAGTTCTTGAGATGGAGTCACCACTCTGAAGCTGGGCTGCTTCTCCAATTCCTTGTATGTGAACACTGCAAGTCAATTACACTCCATTTTTTCTCATTGCCATAAATTACTGGTGATTTAAGTCCTTAAGACAATATATGTAATTCCTATCTAAATTTAATTGTGCTGTGTTACATTTACACGACACTTTCTACTCAGTGTGTTCTATATTTATACAAGTTGTACAAAATATTCTATTTTACGTGAATCGTCTTGTTCAAATAATCAGCAAGTGGGCCTCCGATGGTGATGATGATGATGATGATGAGTATTTTGATCTGTAGATCCTATTTCGAGATTATATCAAAGTAATCTAACTCAAGGATATAAATCATATCAAAGTTACATTTTTTGTAACACATTTATATACATATTTACAAAATGATGGACTTTGGTATAATTTCAGATATGTCAAACATTTTGTGTCTATTTCTATATATTTACTACACAGTATTTGTGTTTTTCATATTTACAGCAGTACCTTAGCTATTACAAGTATTCTTTTCCTGAAGGAAAACCTCCTATGCATAGAAGGTGTGAGTAATACGGTAACCTTTTAGAGCTGTCCTAAACTGGTTTTTACCTCATATGCATATCCCTTATTGTAGCTGGAGTAAATTAAATAATACTATACTACTGTAGTATGCCCCCTTTTGAAATGATTGTAAATATTATTAGTTGGTCGGTGTAAGGGATAGGAGATCACTATGGGCAAATATTAAAAATTAACACACAGAAAGAAAAAATAAAAAATATTTTTATATATAAAAGACAAGTAGATATTGAAAGCATAAAAAAATTAAAAGATTATTTAAAACGAACAAATTGGAATAGGGTATATGAAAGTCAAAACGTAAGCAAAAAAATGATATATTCAATAAAATAATAAAGTGCGGATTAGACACCGAATTCCCATTGACAAGGATTAAAATTAGCGCAGGCGGAAAAAATAAAAAACCGGAACCCTGGATGACAACAGGTATAAAAATATCCCTCAAAGAATGCACTTTCTAAACTCAATAAAAGCACCACATATGAATGAAAGAACATTAAAATATATAAATGACTATAATGTAATAACAAAGAGAGTTATAGAAATTGCAAAAACAAATTGCAATAGAGAAATAGTTGAAAGATCAGAAAATAAAACAAAAGCAATATGGAATATTGTAAACAGAATCCATAAGAATAATAACAGTAAACAAATTGAAAACATAAAAATAAAGCATAGTGATAAAGTAATTGAAAGTCCAAAAGAGATTTGTAATATATTTAATAACCACTATTTAAACATAGTTAAAAAAGTCAAAACCATAAATACTTCTTCACAGGACAAAAACTTAATCACACAGAAAACACAGCTAAAGTCAATGGCAATTTTTGAGATAACTAAAGACGATGTAATAAAAGAAATAGATAAGTTAAAATTTAAAAAATCTAGTGGTTTGGATGAAATCTCAAACAAAATTGTCAAAGCTATAAAGCTGGAAACGGCAGAGGTATTGAGCCATATTATAAATGCCTCTCTGACACAGGGAACTTTTCCAGATACACTAAAAAAGGTTATTGTAAGACCAATATACAAAAAAAAGGTGGAAAGTTAGAAAAGGAAAATTATAGACCAATTACACTATGTGGTAGTTACTCGAAGATCATAGAAGGGGTATTTTTAGAACAATTACAGTCTTACATTAAAAAACTGAACATTATAGCAGAGGAACAATATGGATTTCAAAAACACAAATCCACAATACAAGCGATAGATAACGTGAATAGCACAATAATAAATGCCTTAAATAAAAGAGAAATAGTTATTGCAGGGCTCATAGATCTAAGTAAAGCTTTTGATTGTGTTAACTTAGAACTACTAATAGAAAAACTAAAAATATGAGGAATTGCACCAGATTGGGTTGAATCTTATCTAAAAAAGTGAATGCAATGGGTGGAAATAAATTTTAAGAACACAAAGGGAGAAATTGAAAATATTAAGTCAGACTGGGGATATGTAACATCAGGTATACCTCAAGGTTCAAAATTGGGACCATTTTTATTTTTACTTTATATAAATGACCTTTTTGAGTTGATAAGGAAGCATGGTGGTACTGTAATAGGATATGCAGATGATATAACCATAATAATAAATGAATCTACAGAAAGAGAAGTGGAAGATAAAGCAAAGGAAATCCTAAAAATAGTAAAACAGTATTTCTTAACTTAGACCTAATGATAAATTTAAATAAGACATGCTGGATAAAGTTAGATCTCAAGAAGTGTTCAACAAATATAAAAATTACTGTTGATGGTGAAAGTATTCCAGAAACATGCCAAACAGAATTTTTGGGGGTAGTAATTGATAAACACCTAGGGTGGAAGCAACACATAGAACATATAATAAAAAAACTAAATAAAGGTATATACATAATGAAACTAGTTAGACGAACAATGGATAATAAAACTTTAAAACAAGTGTATTATGCATTTATCTATTCACATATAAAATATGGGATATCTTTATGGGGTAATATAAATGCAAAAGAGGTGTTAAAAATTTTCAGATTACAAAAGAAAGCTATCCGAATAATTGAAAATGTTGAGAGAAGATCTAGCTGTAGGCAGATATTTAAGAAGCATAATATTTTAACTGTTCCATGCATATACATATATGAAAGTATTAAATATGTAATAGAAAGGAATACATGTAAAAAGAACTGTAATGTACACTCATATAATGTAAGGAATAAAGCTGACTATTTTAGGACCACACTAAGGGGAACACTAAACAACAGATCATTAGAAAGTATCGGAAAAGACATGTATAATAGATTGCCGGGTAAAATAAAGAATACTAAACTATGTAATATTAAGAATATAAAAAAGTATTTGTCAGAACAATCTTTTTATAGTGTGTAAGAGTACAAAGCAAAAAATGGAAAATAAACAATGTACATTTTAGTTTCTAAGCAGTGCATATAGTAGACTTTTGGTTGTATTTTTATGTTTTTCTAATAATGTAAAATGACGTATCCTCTGTATGAAATATAGGGGGTGAATAAATTGAAATTGAAAAATTAAAAGTATTTTCTGCATATAGTCCCTTTACTGTGAATATCAACATTTTTCGTAAATTTTTCTGGGTTATCTATTACAAATGACAATACAGCTAGTATATATTCGCAAGTTAATGATAAGATGCCAAAAGTTTTGAAAAGTGGTTTGAAGTGAGTCGATCTTCTTGCCCCTGACATTATTCTTATTACCCTTTTTTTTTTTTTGTATAATGAATACTTTTTTGACATTTACAGAGTTATTCCAGAACATTATTCCATAAGTCATTAGTAAACAAAAGTAAGAGTAATAAGCTGTTTTTAATTATCTGATTTAAAGATCTGATTGCAAAACATACTGAGCTCAGTTTGGGTAAGATATATTCAATGTGTGATTTCCATTGCATCCTGCACTCAATAACAAGACCCGGAAGTTCACATTACTAGCTTTCATAATTTCATTGTTTTCGTATTGCATCTGTAGATCTAAGATGCTTTATATTTTATATAAAAATTAATATAGTTTTCTTCAAAATTTATATGAATTTTATTGCCTGCAAACCAATTATTAGTGCATTGAAGTGACATCACTATGACACCTTTTGCACTTGTCAATAAATAAAAGCGCCTTCATTATGATATAATGGCATCTGCAGTGGATATACTTCAACAGCAAAGTGATGAGGCACATCAGAAACTATGGGCAAAGCAATAATGTCTATGTCCTAATGTCGAGACAAAGCTTTTCTTTTCTTTTTTCTTTCTTTCTTTTTTTTTCTTTTTTTTTTTTAAGAAAAAAGCCTTTCTATGTTAAGTCATATCTGAGATGAATAAAATGCTGTCCAAATGAGCCTACGGTCCATAGAACTTGACATTCATCTTTCCGCATAAGGGAAAACTCCTGGAAAAAACATTTTACATAAATATGACCTGTACATTTATATGACTTTATCAGTTACATATATAATTCATATAAAACATAATTCCTACACTGGCTTACCTTCATGATAAAACATTAGGCTAGAAATGATTTCAAGTTTAATGAAATAAATTATTTCTATATTCTTATAGTTATAAAAGACAGAATCTGTTCATGGAGTCTAAAAAAAGCCATTGAAAATTTTCAGTTTATTTATTTGGAATTAATTCCTTTAACTTGTAAAATATTTAGCATGAAATATTTCGCAAATGCTAGAAAAAAGGTTGTTTTAAGAATATTATGTATTTCAACAAGCTTGGTATTTTCCAAAATGTGCTTTTGTCTGTATCTTATAATTTTCAGTAAACAAACCAAAACAAAATATGATTCACAAATACCATTTAACTTGAGACAGTACAGTATCTCCAAAACTAAGTGCTATAGAAAGAAATGTCTTGAATAAAAGTTGCTTGATATTATGGGGGAAAGTAAATGCCATTAGTCATCTTTTATTTGGAGGATGCTGTGATGGTCATTTATGGGTCAATTCAATTTTTTTAAAAGGGAACCTACCTTTTTTATTTTTTTTCTCACTTCTCATAAAAAACTAAACAACTTTTGTAAAAAGCACTTTGCAATTGTTCTTACAGCAATGTAAATAAAGATGAAAATCCTGAACGGTTGCCCTATTTTCCCCATTGGACCCTACTTAGTTGATGGCACCTTAACAGGTGCAAAAGAAACTTTTTAACAGATTACTTGCCCTTTTTGTTAGATGTCTCATTACAAAAGGGTCATAAATGTGGTACAAGAATGATGGATGTCCAGCACACTATGCACGTGCTGCTAGGGAGGGTTTAAATAACAATTACAATGATCGTTGGATAGGACGCACGGGTCCCATTAAGTGGCCAGCTCGAACTCCCAATTTTACATCACCAGACATTTTCTTATGGGGTTACCTCAAGGGAAAAGTGTATTGTGAAACAGCAATGACATCTGACAACAGGAAGGTGCACTACGAAATACTTATGCCAGTATTGAAGAAAACATGCTTTTATAGACACATCAATCGTTCATTCACAGAATTGGAAAATGCATTGAGGTAGAAGGACATCATTTTGAACATTTATTACCCTCAGGTACGTGGTGATACTCTGTGTAGCTACCTCTCATCAATGTTTAATTGTGTAGTGAAAGATCCATGTTCTGTGAAGAACATGATTTATAAAAACTGTTTATTTTGTAATGAAGAAAAAGAAACCAAATAAATATAATATAAAAATTATTTGTGGTTGGTTTATTGACACTCGTCACTTACTTTTTCATATATTTATGAGAGACTAGTTTCAAAGGCCCTGGCCTCCATTTTCAATCTCTCTCCAACTGGCATCTGTTGTTGTCTGCTCTCTCTGGTGGTGGAACTATGAACTTTTTTGTCAAATTATCTACTGGCGGGATTTCAAAGTTCATTACGCGATCCTTATTTTTCCAGATGAATATGTTCTCCCATGTTGTCAATCTATTTTGGTTTATCACTCCTTTTAATAATTTTGGATTTGGATCAATGTCATGGTTTTCATTCCAAAAATGAAATGCTACTGCTGACTTGTCTTCTTGTTTCAATCTGATGTTTCTAAAGTGTTCTTTGACTCTGGTTTTTAAATTTCATTTTGTTTGACCTATGTAGCATTTGTCACAATTCTTACAATTTATTTGGTATATTCCAGATTTGTTACCTGAAGGAATTTCATCTTTTGTTTTTGAATTTAGTAATTTTAAAATTGAGTATCTATTAGTAGGTGCCAAGATGATATTTTGTTCCTTGAATATCTTTTTAAATTTATTAAATGTTTTTGGATGATATGTGAATGAACTGAATATGCTGTTGCTTTCTTTTTCTTTAATAAATGTGGTTGCTTCCTTAATGGTTTTCTTTAGTTTAGATTTTCTAATTTTCTTCAACACCAAACTTTTGTTGTATCCGTTTTCTTCTGCTCTGTGTATTATTGCTTTTTGTTCCTTGAAATATTCTTCTTTTTCCATGGGTATGTTGACTAGTCTGTGTGTAAGGCTGTTTATTATTGCATGTTTATGTGTAATTGGGTTGTGGCTATTATTTTTTATATAATTTTCTGAATGTGTTGGCTTCCTGTAAATTCCAAATTTTATTTTTGTATCATTCCTGATGATATTTAGATCCAAGAAAGGTAGTTGTCCATTGATTTCCTTTTCTATTGTGAATTTGATAGTCCTTTCTTGCAGATTGAGTAATTTTAATGCATCATCTAAATGTTTACTTGGTACAATTGCAAAGATGTCGTCAACATATCTATACCAAACCTTGAAGATCAATGGGAAGGACTTTTTAATTTGTGTTTCAAATGCACTCATAAATAAGTTAGCCAAAAAAGGTGAAAGTGGATTGCCCATTGATAATCCTGATTTCTGCTTGTAGTGTTTTCCATTAAAGCTGAAGAAGTTTTGTTCAATGCATATTTTTGTTAGAGAAATATGTTCTTCTGCTTCTATTGCTTCCATTCACCTTCTATTGCTTCACCTTTTTTGGCTAACTTATTTATGAGTGCATTTGAAACACAAATTAAAAAGTCCTTCCCATTGATCTTTAAGGTTTGGTATAGATATGTTGACGACATCTTTGCAATTGTACCAAGTAAACATTTAGATGATGCATTAAAATTACTCAATCTGCAAGAAAGGACTGTCAAATTCACAATAGAAAAGGAAATCAATGGACAACTACCTTTCTTGGATCTAAATATCATCAGGAATGATACAAAAATAAAATTTGGAATTTACAGGAAGCCAACACATTCAGAAAATTATATAAAAAATAATAGCCACAACCCAATTACACATAAACATGCAATAATAAACAGCCTTACACACAGACTAGTCAACATACCCATGGAAAAAGAAGAATATTTCAAGGAACAAAAAGCAATAATACACAGAGCAGAAGAAAACGGATACAACAAAAGTTTGGTGTTGAAGAAAATTAGAAAATCTAAACTAAAGAAAACCATTAAGGAAGCAACCACATTTATTAAAGAAAAAGAAAGCAACAGCATATTCAGTTCATTCACATATCATCCAAAAACATTTAATAAATTTAAAAAGATATTCAAGGAACAAAATATCATCTTGGCACCTACTAATAGATACTCAATTTTAAAATTACTAAATTCAAAAACAAAAGATGAAATTCCTTCAGGTAACAAATCTGGAATATACCAAATAAATTGTAAGAATTGTGACAAATGCTACATAGGTCAAACAAAAAGAAATTTAAAAACCAGAGTCAAAGAACACTTTAGAAACATCAGATTGAAACAAGAAGACAAGTCAGCAGTAGCATTTCATTTTTGGAATGAAAACCATGACATTGATCCAAATCCAAAATTATTAAAAGGAGTGATAAACCAAAATAGATTGACAACATGGGAGAACATATTCATCTGGAAAAATAAGGATCGCGTAATGAACTTTGAAATCCCGCCAGTAGATAATTTGACAAAAAAGTTCAGAGAGAGCAGACAACAACAGATGCCAGTTGGAAAGAGATTGAAAATGGAGGCCAGGGCCTTTGAAACTAGTCTCTCATAAATATATGAAAAAGTAAGTGACGAGTGTCAATAAACCAACCACAAATAATTTTTATATTAATTTTGACGTCACTGTTACTAAATTCCTCCAAACACACACCAAATAAATATGTTGGTTCCCAATTAAGATAAGTAACTTGACTCTCAAATGGCCATCTACGGATGGTCCAACTAATCACACTCTTCGTAGGCAGCCATTCAGCATTTTCATCATTATTTATGTTGCTGTAAGAACAACTGCAAAGTACTTTATACAAAAGTTATTTAATGTGTGTTTGGAGGAATTTAGTAACAGTGACGTCAAAATTAATATAAAAGTTATTAAAAGTTATTTAGTTTTCTATGAGTGAGAAAACAAAATAAAAAAGGTAGATTCCCATTTAAAACAATTGAATTGACCCAAAAATGACCATCACAATGTTCTCCAAATAAAATATGACTAATGATATCGAGATTCAACTGTATTGGAACACCACAGTGAAGCGAAAAATTATTAAATTTTAGATGAGTCGCATTTTTTACACATCTGCTTCACTTTCGTACCTATTTTGAGGACATGTTTCGCAAATCTTCGTTTGCATCTACGGCTCTTGTGCGACAAGAATCTCGATATATTGAAGTGACGGTAAGTCAAGAGGAACACGCGAAAGTTTAATGTCGCACAAGAGCCGTAGATGCAAACGAAGATTTGCGAAACATGTCCTCAAAATAGGTACGAAAGTGAAGCAGATGTGTAAAAAATGCGACTCATCTAAAATTTAATGACTAATGATATTTACTTTCACCCATAGTATCAAGCAACTTTTATTCAAGACATTTCTTTCTACATCACTTAGTTTCAAAGATATTATTCCGTCTAAGTTAAATGGTCCACCCTCTATTTGTGAAACTATTAGAAGAATTTTAACAGTAACAAGGAAAGAAACACAACTTAAATTGTATAAAGTTATGGCCATCCCAGTAATGTTATATGGGGTTGAAAGTTGGTTTTTAAGACAGAAAAGTCATTCAAGCAGCTGAGAAGAAATTTTTGAGAGTAGTTAAGGGAGTTACAAGATGGGATCAACTCCCTTTAAATTTAATTAATAAGATGGGATATATTAACTAATGAAATAAGAGAAGATTTAAAGATTAGTGCTATAGGAGATATGGAAGTTATAGCTGCTTTAGAATAAAAAAAAATAATACAACTTCTTCAAATTTATTTATTTGATATAGAAGATACACTTTAAACGACGCCTGTATCAGGCGATTATCCTGCCCCTGATTCTGTACGGCTGCAAAGTCTGGGGATCAGTGGCTCCCACCACTATTCGCAGGCTGCCGTGCGTCCAGAACAGGGTGCTGCAAATTATCTATGATACTGGACGTATCATAGATAATTTATCCTCCATATCCTCCACACCTACTCCAGAGTCCCATATATTGTAGACGTGGTGCAGGAGAGAACCCGTACCATCTACAATAAGCTAGGCTCCCACCCCAATAACCTGGTGAATACCCTGGGCCGGTATGACCATAGGGTTCCTCACTGGAGACCAAGTTACCGGCTGACCAAAGACGCTTTGGGCAATTAAACTGAGCAGGGCCACTTTCCCCTGACTTTGTACCCTCAAGTCCAGAAATGGGCTTGGTAAAACCTATACCTTAATATCAGTTCCTTTCCCTCTAGCCTGTCAAGCGGGCTGTGCTCAGATGCCTCTCAGGCAGGCGGAAGAGCGCAGCCAGCACTGGGCGCACAAACCCCCGGGGCATTTTGCGTTCCACACATGGCTAGACATACCACTGCCCAAGACAACCGCCTGTGACATAAGACAAAACTTTTATACTGCCCAGATAAAGCCGCACTAAGCAGCTAGGTGCTGAGCAGCAAACACCCCACACGGTACCTGGGCGACTCGCATCTTCTGCTGGTCTGCTGGAGATATGCTGTTCACACACACACGCACGCACGAACGCACGCACGCACACACACACACACACATACACACCTGCACACCTTTCACTAAAATGCATTTTTGGATTTAGGAAGTATCTAAACATGTATTTTTAGAGAAATTTCAGTATCAATTTTTGCGACTAATAATACATATCAGAGAAAATAGAAAATATAGGCATCTTCCAACAGCAAAGCACGCTGTCCAGAAATCCAGAATATGACTGGGATAAGCGTAAGGGAAGTGGGGTGTTGAGAGAAAAGCAATTCACATCTCTCCCCAAACTCTGACAGACAACCCAACTCTGCCGAAATGTCATTTATTTTATTTGTATTTTTGTTATTTACGTCTTCCAACGTTAAGTCGCATATGACAATGAATAAAATGATGCTTAAATAAGCCCAGGGCCCCAGGCAAGGAGATGAATCAGTTATTCATCTGTTATGTGACTGCCCAGCTCTTGCTCATCTAAGAGCAAAAGTTTATGGCAACCACTTTCCAAGGATGGTTAATCTATCAGAGGCATCAGTAAGTAATCTGAGTAAGTTCATTGTGAATAGCAGATTACTTAGTTAATAGCAATAAAGTTGGAGATGCATAATAGGTCATAGGTTGCAGTGTTAGGGCTTCTTAAGGGCTCCCCCTTTTCAAACTCAAATCAAGCCCAGGGCCTGTAGAGGTTAGAATTAGAGTAGCCATACTTCCTTAAAGTTTCTGGCAATGATGGAGATTCCAGTATGCGAGCCGTCACATGCCCAAACCTGTATGCGCGAGTAGGTGAGTTGGTTACAGATAAGTAAAGTACTGTATGGGACCAAGCTTTGTGCGGTTATGTGATGCAAGGAAGTTAGGATAAGGGGGAAGGGGGATAAGCTGGTGACGTGAGGCAATGCTTGCATAAACAGAAATTATGTGAGATTGTTACTGTTTCTTACGCGAGCAAAGCACAGGATGATTTGGATGTCATCGCAGAGCTTCCCAAATCCCATTACAGTAGCGCACAAACGTCACACTTCATACCACTTCCACTGAGCAGGGACTTTCTGGAAGTACAGCTACTTTACCATTCATCTTTCAGGATAAGGGTAAACCCTGGAAAAAAATCTTATGTCAGGCTGACCGAGATTCGAACTCGGGACCCCTTGAAGGGGAGGCAGACATGCTACCATCTACGCTAGAGGCAGGCACTGTGAACGATATAACATTTCTGCGCCCGTCTCTATGGCGCAGATCATTTCTGCACTACGTTCAAGGATTCCGAATTCAAATCTCGATCCGTATGAGTTATGTGCATAAGGTTCTTTTTTTTTTCAGGTTTTTCCCTTATCCTGAAAGATGAATGTCAGGTTGCATTGATCTGGGCTAGTTAGAGCATCTTTCACCCATTTCATCCCATTTCATGACTTAACTAGGAGGACGTAAATTATTTTGTTTAAAAGTAGAACCAATTATTAGTACGTGATTTACTCCACATGGGGTAGATATTCTGATATCTGTGATTGACAAAGTTAGGTATTAATCTCCAACAGAATAGCCTAGGTGCTTTGGTATACTGGTAAACTAGCATCGAATTTTCTTGGTAGGCGCCTAATAACATCCCACATATAGGTAAGAGACGAGGCTTCGTTGGGAAGGAGCAGCCAGAAGGACTCTCGACTGAAATGTTGGGGTGTGGCGCTTAGTAGAAAGGCGTGGCTCTGGAAAAGAATGAGCGGAATAGGATTGTAGTGGAGCTCAACTATGGAAGTAGCGTGCTTACCTTGGTCGATGTCATCCTCGAAAGTGAAGTAGCAGATCTTGTTGCACTCATTAGGATCCCGATAAAGATGGAGCAACATGAGAAGCTCCGGTTCTGATATACTCAAACGGTCTATGCCACTTACGCCGAGTCTGTCCAGGCATCTTCTGAATTGGGATGGAGTTATACGGCCGCAGTTCATCGGGTCAAAATCCTGCAGAATGTCAGTATTTGTTAGTCATCAATAAAACGTTTTCATAACATTGGTAAGGACAGTGTTAATGTTCAACCAAAGCAAATTTTTGGAAAGGTTTGATCTAATAGTGGTCTAAACTATGAAGCCGGGGGCACAGCATTTGGTCGCCATTATGATAGTTCTCTCATGTATATTTGAGAACTTCTAGTGGTTTACCGGGGAAAAATGCGAGTCAGTTGGAGAATTTAATGTCGTGCTGAGGTGGTAGCGTGTCTACCTTACGTTCAAGAGGTCCCAAGTTCGAATCTCAGCCAGGGTGAATTATCTGGATAAGGTTTTTTCCGGGGGTTTCCCTTAACCTGAAAGATAAATATCGAGTAATTCTAAGCTCTATGGACCCTGGGCTAATTTCAGCATCATTTCACACATTTTATTCATCGTACGATATAACTTAACAGTGGAGGACATCAGTTTAAAAAATGTCGTGCTGGAAAGTTGCCATGATAGCACAATGGTTAGAGCAACCGGACAGAGATCGGAAAATCCGTGTTTTAAATTCCGGCTATGGTACTGAATTTTTCAGTCTAACTTTACCTTTCCAAACTTCGTCCTATACGCGGCTAGTATAAAAGAACCAATTAATTTCCAAAGCAAGTTTTTAGTTCAGCCTCCAGATAACATTAAAATAAAATTTAAAATGGCATTAATCCTAATTTCACAAACAAAAACCTCCAATTTTAAAACGCGTGAGTCAGTTAGACACACAACTCAGTATAATGGTTTTGTATCTAATAAACTGTGTCTAGGTTAAGGCTTATTTCATTTATATCCTTAATTTTTGTTAGTAGTATTACCTACAATGAAATAAACTACTAATAAAATATTGAATATGTTTCAATTTGGTACTTGGAACGAAATAAACCTTGGGAGATTTTCTTTAACCCTTTGATACCCCCACGGGTATTCAGAAGTTTTCCCGCAGTCAGGCATTTAAATTTAAATGGTTAGACCCTAAACTTGAATGCAATAATTACCTATTTACATAAACATTACCAAATAATAAACTTGTGTAGATCTATAGATAGAGTCAACCTGAAAAATTCAATGCCATGGCCGGGATTTGAACCTCGAATCTCCGGGTTTCTGTCCAGTCGCTCTTACCCATTGAGCTACCATGGCCAACTTGCCGTCATGACACTAAATTCTCCATTTGACTCGTATATTTTCCCGGTAAACAACTAGGGGCTCTCGTATCCGAGATATACCGTTTCTGGCAACTTACAATCGTAAGTATTGAATACCAGGCTTCATCATTAAACTCTTATTATTTAAGTTAATTGATGGAAATTAATCATTTCTTCACACTAGCCATATATAAGCTAAGGTTTTTGATAGAGTCAACATGAAAAAAAAATTTCAGTTGACTCTATCAAAAATCTTAGCCTATATATGGCTAGTGTGAAGAAATGATTAATTTCCATCAATTAACTTAAATAATTGTGTAGATCTAGTTTAAAAGCATGATTACCTTTTTAAAATTAAAAATTGTATTCTCTTTTACCGCAAGGAAATTCTTTATGTACAAACATTTTAGGCTTTTTACACTATTTACACTTATAAAAATTTATATTATTTTCTCTTTACACATTTAACACTTCCATTCCTCTTTCTTGGTGGAAGTGGAGAAAGCACCCTGTTCGGCATAACATTGGTGATGCTTGTATTGTGTTTGAATGCCGCGCCCAGACTGAGTTCTGCGCTTTTGGCTTGGTGTTTAATGCATGTTTTTATTCGACCCTGAATCTTTATAAAATTATGATGCAACAAAGAAGATGTTACAGCATTATGCAGATCCCTCTGCCACAATGTACGTTTGCGTGATATGAAGTTTCCCTCCCTCCGTCCATCCGTCGCTGCTGGCAGGCTTTGGTAAGCCTGAATAATTTTTCTGAGTGCCCACCTCTAAAAGGTTTAGCTGCAGGTAGGATAATTCTCGGGAACTGTAGGATGACTAGTTTGGAATTAGGTTGAGATTATGAAAAGGGGTGCAATTTTACCCCTTTAAGCTAATTTATAGAACGCAATATCCGTTATACCTTGGTGTAAATAGTTTTGTGTTCTGGTGGGTGAGTTTTAAAGCCAACACATTCTGATTGGGGATTATTGGAGTTCAGCTTTAGCTGCTGTTAGGAGTTACTCCATGGTTATCTCGGGTGCCCGAATGCCATGCGGGGTACCCGGAGGCACCTGCGGGTCATAGTCCCTCAGAGATCTGACGAGGGCGCTTTGATGTAGTGGCAATCTTGCATAGAAGTTTTGAGCCCGGCGCCTAATTTCATCCTCCACGTATGTAAGACGAGGTTTCATGGAGTAGTCTTACCGGAAAGTAACGGCTGTCTGCAATGCTCCATGCTTTTAGTCCCCATTTTGTAGGTTTCTTGACCATATATTGCTTCAAATGAAATCTCCACTTAAAACCTATCATTGTTTGGTCCACAGCAAGATCCCGGCCAGAATAATAATGCATTTCCAAGGTTAACTCGTATTCGTTGGTTTTTATATATATTAGATATTCCTAACCTGTTCTACTTAAGCGGTATCTAGTCTTACATATATGTTACATACGTCTTCACTTCTCTTTTGCTGATGCCGAAAATTAATCAGTTTGGCTTTTTTAAAATATTTAATTTAAGAGAGTTGACAGTAAGATAATTTGAAATTTGTGATAAGTTTTAAGCAATTTTATTTTCTAGCTGCAGCAGGTTTCTTCCTTTGCAAATGAGTGAAATATCATTTGCATATGATATAACTTTACTCTCGGTTGAGTTCACGAAATCATTTACATAAATAATGAAAAGCAATAGCCCTAACAAGGATCCTTGGGAACTCCAATTTTTACTCTTTGAGGTGTAATTAAAATAATTTTGGATTATTTCTCTACTGCCATAATAAAGTTCACAGCGTTGAGTAGTATTTTATTTATTTTACCTTTTAGCCCATAGGTTATTAATCGTGTTAACAAATAGTTCATGTGACACACAGTATTAACCCTCTCGCTGCTAATAGCGTGTATATCCCTGTATCGATTTTAACTCGCCCGGTGCTGCTACTACATGACAGCTTTGAGCGTAGTTACCGTCATTGCCGTGCGCTGCAATCGCTAGAAGAGCGAAATACATATGACGTAGTAACTTGGCGTACAGTAAGTTACAAAACACAAATAGAGCACTTGGAAGCTCTTCGTCTAATATGAAAGGTTAGCTAATTGATTAGTATACGAAAATGTAAATTACAATTGCAGCCTCAGTGTTTTGTAGATAATAGGAGCCAAATTGGTTTATCTTACATGTCCTTATATATTTCATAAACATTCAATTAATTAATAAGGATCTGTAAAGCATGTAATGCTGATCGATCGTGGAATAAAAAAACAGTTACAGCCACTCGTTTTGTCTCTTGACACAAAGGAATTTTGATTCCCTCCTCTTTCTCCTTGTTAAAGTATTCGATCACGTTAAACAGGTTGTTTCAAAACGACACCGAACGATTATAGCCGTTGAGTAGTTTATAACTTGTCCGAATTTTGGTGTCGCAGCTATGTAACATTAAATATTGTATGATTTTGTAATTAGGCAGCGCAGGAACCACTGGTGTGCGAACCTCGAAAGTTGTTATTGGGATGCACCGGCCACGAAAACAAAAACATTACTCCTTGCTCTCTATCAGTGACCCTAGCCTACCTTTCAGATAATGTGACAAAGGGCAGTTATTTGTGCAAAAATCGACTAATAACTCGGATGGTTGTAAGGTTGCTCTTCAATGTAAAACTACACATTCCGTCCTAAGAAGGAGGATTTTGCGCTTACTTAGATGGCAAATCCAAGCAATATGGAGCGCTATACGAACGCCGAAATGACGAATATGGTTTTGATGGATGGAAGAGCTGAAGGGAATTCAACGAACGCACGATTAATTTAGTTTCATTAAATATATGTATTGTAAAAATAGATCAATGATATTTATTTGTTTAACTTCAGAGAACTTTGTTATGATCTTAATTGTACAACACTTACTGTAAATATCAACATCTTGCTTTTCAGTTACAAATGCTTTATTTAGTATTATCAAACTCGTAAAATAAAATGATTATCTCATTGCATAAGCCATTTAGTTTTGGTTAATTTATCTACAATTCTTTGATGTTGTTTTCTGTTCTGTTTATCATTTAATGCTTCCAGCCTCAACCTCACTAACGTTAGCTTCCCTCTAAAAGGTAAAAGTTACATATGTCTACCAGCTTATTTGCCATCATGGACTGCTATAACGGAATTTTGGAACACGTTAAACATTCATAAGCAATAATTAAGCAATAGCTACTGTTTTGCGCTTTCATAAGCCAAAGAAATTCGTAATAGTAGCAAGCAACTACGGAATATGCCGGTATGTTTACAAACAGCTACTGCACGTGGCACGTCATGTAACCTATAGCTGCGAACTCCTTCGGCATGAGGCACGCGTCGTACTTCCTGTCACTGCCTAATCCACACTCATTCTGGAGCATTTTTATGCGGCTCTATTGACGGTAAAAACTATTTGTCACATAGAAGCTAAGCAACTACTTCTATATATTCGTTCAGTTTCGTTTTGAAACATCCTGTATGATTTCTCACGCCTGCCGTTGTATGACACGTTGTTGTCCAGGAGACATGAGTGCATTTGAACAGAGTTTATAGATCGCGCCTTGGTTCTTGAACACTGAAATATTTAAATGAAAGCTTTGAGACTCTTATAATATACCTGTTTTCCCTGGCCTTCATGGCAACGATATCTCATTATGATGACTTCACCCTCTCAAGTATCACTAGAATGTTTATTTCACTCGTCGCTATTCAGGAAAGAGGCTGAAGTACAGTCTTCAACAAATTAAATAGAATAGTTCCAGATAGGTTTTTCATTCACACACAATAACTTGGCACGAAGTCAAACAATTTTGCCTTTAATCATATTTTAATTCTTCTACGCCTGACATTTCTTCCTCTTTCTCTTCTGTGGAATCATTACTATCATCCTCGTCACTGCTTTCCATCCCATTGTCTTCAATTAAAATTCTTTCTTTCGTTACTGCATCGTTTTTTCCAGTACTCCTGTTCTATCTCATCCACATGATAACATTATTTTCTTTACGCATTCCATTTGCCAATTTACTCAAATCACTGACTGCGCATTTCAACGTCTTTTATTTTAAAAGTTACATTTCTACAAGCAATCAATTGCTTGACGTCTGCCCATTTCATTCTATTGGATTCAGATCCGGATGGTATAAGCCTTAAGGTTGCAGGGTTATATTCTGCCAATATATGGTCAATCAAAAAGTACCTCTGAGTTGGCTTATTAGTTAGAATTAAATTATACAATTTTGTTTTGGTACTATTTTTATCAAAGGGGATTACGTGATATTGTTACCAAGAAAGTATATCTCTTCTTAAAGAACTTACAGTTTTGGATATTATGGTAAGAAGCATTATCTGTTACTAGCATCCAGTTAGGGAGTAAATTTTTAATTTTACATAGTTCGTAGCTATTTAACATAATTTCAATGTTCATTTCTTCATGAAAGTCTTCAGTTTTCTGTTGTGATTTACAACTCTTTCTTGCACTTTCTTAATCACTCAGAAATGCTCAGAGATTGCTGATCCTTATGCATTGTTTCCTCTTAAGTTATTCATATACATTAGCACTCACCTCACAATTTTGGCTATGAAAAGTCTTTCCGTTTAACTTTGAAATTAGAGAAGGCATTATCACAGTATTTAATATATAGTTTTACAGCGTACAATACTTTACAGTCAACTGTACTCGGGGTGAGGGGTGGAGGGGGGGCAGACGATTCACACGGAATATAGCAGCAAGAAACAAGGGCAATAAGTTCGTTGAATACAGAGTAGGAGTAGCTCAGTCGGTAGAGCATCTGCCTGTCGTGCTAGGGGTACCGGGTTCGATTCCCGGCGGTGGGAATGTGGATTTATTCTCCGACCAAGATAATTCCTCATCTTCCCCAAAGTCTGAAAGTATGAATGATAGTGCGAATGTGTGCGTGATCTAACGAGTTAACCTTGGATATCTTCTCAAAAGAGAACGGCAGTTAAAGGCGGGATATAAATGGAAAAAGTTTACAGTCAACTGTACTAAGGAGACAAAAGATAGAGAGGGATAGATCTACGCTCGCTGACTGTTCTATGGGTGAAGGTCACTGTTCAAGAACCATTGCGTGACTTCTACTCGTATATTTCCTTTTGATACCTGCATTTCAATAACAATAAGGCTCAAGTACATAGGGGAGCGGTTACATAAATCGAAACCAATAATTAACCATCTGAAGAGAGTTTTCTGAAAAGTATTTTATCCTTTTCAGGACATTTGTATACATGGAAGTCTTATGCTTTTCAAGAGCCGACTACCTTTTTACTATAGATCATTAGCTGTGTTATAGAGGTGCTTCTGTAAAACAGGGCACATGCTTGATTTCATTGTATATACAGGAGTAAACACAGATGTCACGCTCTTTAAAACACAAACACAGATAATGAGGCCAAACTATCATGGATTATAACAAGAATATGTTAGATAGGTCAGACAGAACGATTAGCTCCTTGGAATGTGCCAGAAAGCTTTGGATTGGTACAGAAAATTATTCTTCCTCTTTTAAATCTAACTCTGGTAAATTCTCAGGCAATATACAAAACAAAAACCGTTAGGAGTATTACTCGAGTGTATTTTTAGCTGTCCCTTATTAGAGAAAATTTCGAGCAGTACTACACTCTCAAATAAACCAAAGTGGGGCGATCAACATCTGGTGATTGGCCCCCTTAGACTAATTGAAAGACACTTACTTTCACCTGCTCCACCAACTGCAAAAGAAGCAAAGCCTGCTAGGATGTGTCATGTATGTAACAATGCAACCTTTGAACCCAAAAAAAGACAGGATACCAGGATTATGTGTGCTATACGTAATTTGGGCTTATGTGTACACCAATGATTTAAAAATAAATGCTAAAGACATACTAAAATTAATTTTAGAAGAATGTAAATTCATTTCTAAATTTTAAATAATATTTATAGCGAAGTTGAGGCAATTTCTAATAAAATCAATTTTGGCCACCCCTGTCCGGTAAACAGGAAGGAAAAGATGTAAAGGCATTTTGTTTAATACACCATCTGTCGCGAAATTGCTAACATTTTTAAAACGTTAATAAAGTGCATTTGTGGCCACTGGACAACCCTTAGGCATGTTTGATGCAGGCCAGTGTCTTCCATGATTTTATAAATTTAACAATCTTAACACACCGATCGCTTTCAGTTAACTTCAAGAACTTTGAACATATACTTTAAGTTTAAGCATTGTAATATACATCCAAATATAATAATTTGTAACTTAAAAAACTTCACTTATTTTATAAGAAAAATGGCTGTTTTCTTATAAATTGACTAAACTAAGTGAAGTTTTTAGAGTTACAAATTATTATATTTGTATATATTTGTTTGCTTCACAGTTAATAGCTTCATATTTTACGTATTTATTGTAATATATGTTTAATACACTTTAATTATTGCAGAAATAACTTTGCATGGAGGGGTTAGCAATGTAACAATGAAATGGTAGGCTTTAACAGAGAAGACAAAGACAATTTGAAATTTAATTTAATTTCCGAAGATATGTAGATATCTTATTTCCAGGATTTATGGACGGAGTAAAAAGAACATGAGGAAACCGCCTTAACATTAATATATGAAAATATAGATCCAATTTCATTTGAAAATATATTTTCTACAATTAATAACCTTAAAAATAAGAAAACTCCTGGAGTAGATAACATTAACAATGAATTAAGTATGCCACCACTCCATTGAAATACCGCTATTAAATAAATATATGTTGGAAGTTCGGCCATATTCCAGAAGAATGGAGACTAGCAACATTATATCCAATTTATAAGAAAGGTGATCGTCATGAATGTCAAAATTATAGAGGCATAAGCATTTTAAATGCATGCTATAAAATTTATGTATATATTCTGAAATGTCGTTTAAATATAATAATGGAAAATATAATTATGGAAGTGAAAAATGGATTCAGAAAAGGAAGATCTTGTTCCGACTGTATATTTACTGTTAATCAGATAATTGAAAAACATATTGGAGTTCAATGTAACGACTTATATGGCATTTATACATTTCGAGAAGGCCGTTGACAAGGTAAATAGAAGTAAATTATGGAGTATTATGAAAAAGAATAGTGTACCCCAACATTTTGATAATAGCAATAAAAAGTGTATATGTAGAAAATAGGATCATGATAGAAACTGGAATGAAGACAGATCTAATGGCAACAATAAATAAAGGAGTAAGACAAGGGTGTCCACTTTCACCGTCACTTTTTAATATTTATATTAACGATGACATATCTGATTGGCAGACAAGATTAGATTCGCATTTTATAATTAGAAATAGATATTTCGATACTTTATTATTTGAAGATGATCAAGTTCTCATATCTAGCTCAAAAATGACCTACAAAAAGCGTTGCTTATATTAAATAACACTGTCTGTCAATATAGTGTTTTTTTTTTATTTTGTAATTTACGTCCTCCAACGTTGTCATATCGGACGGTGAATGAAATGGGTGAAATGATGCTCAAATGAGTCCAGGGTCCATGGAGCTTAGAATTACCCGACATTCGTCTTGAAGGATACGGGAAAACCCCGGAAAAACCCCTATCCAGGTAACTCACCCTGACCGAGATTCGAACTCGGGACCTCTTGAACGTGAGGCAGACATGCTACCATCTACGCTATCGAGGCGGGTTAATATAGTTTAACAATTATATAAACAAAACTAAAGCTTTAGCCTTCAATGGATCCAATACCATAAGAGCCAAAATATTATTAGAAGGAAAATCCGTTGAACAAATCAGGTGTTTTAATTGTCTTGGTTGGAATATCTCTTGCTTTAAAAATAGTGGCATTTTAAATAAAATCAACAAATTTAATGGTATATGTGGCACCATAAAGACAACCTTAAAAAATACAGAAGAGAAACTAAATTAAAGTTTTATAAAGCAATGGCAGTTCCTGTATTATTATATGGTAGTGAATTTCGGACTTTAACAGAAAAAAAAAGACCAAATGATTGAAACAGCAGAAATTAAGTTTTTAAGAAATGTAGCAGAATATAATCTACTAGATAAGCAAAGAAGTGAGGACATTCGAAAAGAATTGAATATTTGTAAGGTAACAAATAGAATAAAACAATATAGAAATATAGAAATAACTGGAAGGAACATGTCGACAGAATGAATGATAGCCGCATTCCAAAATTAGTTTTATATTACAAATCATTACGTAGAAGAGATGTTGGCAGACCAAGGAAAAGATGGATACAACAGTTTTAATTTAAAAGTTATGAGACCGGAATGAGCCTTAATGGCTTAAACCGTGAAAAGTTTGATGATATATGATGATGATGATTATTTTGTTTTTCCTTGTTTGGTGTTTTCCTCTTTCTTTTATGGGAAGTGCGGATGTTTAGCTTTGTTTTTATTTTTTGGGTTCCTATCAATGATTAATATTTCTATGTTGCATTTGTGTTGCGCCTAATCTTTGCTGTAGCTCAATTTATGTTGCCTTATTTATGAAAATTATTTTAAACAGACCTCAAAGGGTAAAAGTTGGAGTTGCTTTAATAATTTAGCTTCTAAAATGAAATGTGTAGTGTTTAACGCCCGCTTTTATTACATACGGCACCGCAGGCGGTGACACTGATGATACATGATATGAAGATGGAGCACCGGTGGAATGAGATGGCGGGGGAAACCGGAGGTCCCGGAGAAAACCCGCCCCAACGCCGTGTTGTCCATCATAAATCTCACTTTGCGGTCGCCTGGGATCGAACCCGGGCTGCCTTGGTGAGAGCCAAGCGGTCTAACCACTGAGCCACGGCGTAATTTAACTTCTGAATTTATTTCATGATTAAGTGACCGGCAGATTTAATGGCTTGGGAGAAAATAGAAATCGCATAATGAATTTTGAAATAGCGTCGATTGATTCCATACATAAATTTGTTTTGCTTCCAGTAGACGGCATTAAATTAGCAAACAATCCATCACCCAGCGCCAGTAACCACGTGAAAATAAACAGTTAAAAAACAACTGATTGTGCAACTGAATGAATTGCAAAATTATCCTGTGAACTGTGAAGAATTTCTATTTTCTTAAGATGAGTGACGTTTGTGATAAACGATTGTATGTTATTGTAATATTTGTATTAGGCTTATCCATTTTATACGTGTTTCGTGACTTACTGCCATGAAGTTCACAGCGTTGTTTACGATCTACTAAATAGGAGAGAAGTATTTTATTTATTTTACCGATTAGCCCATAAATTACTAATTGTGTTAATAGTTCATGTGACACACAGTATTAACCGTCTGGCTGCTAATAGCGTGTATATCCGTGTATTGATTTTAACTCGCCCCGTGCGAGAGCGAATGGCAGAGCGAATGCAGCGCTCGGCGTGACGAAGAGCAATAGTTTGGGGAGGTCGCTGATATAGCGTGGCACTGTTTACTGAAGTCAGAAGGCGGGAATATAGTCGGTACAGTCTGACCATCAAAACAGCCCAGCGTACGTAACCAACCCATATTTTTGCACTTCGTAAACGATATCCCTTGTCTTTAAGTATTTCCCAGAATGTGACCTTTTACGTTAAAAAGGGATTTTTTTCTTTAACAGCATTCAAGCGTTTACGTACTACAGGGATTTCTCCTCTCTGTTCGTGAAACGGATTTCTCCTCTCTGTTCGTGAAACTCGAGAAACTCATGGAGTTCGAACCTTTTTAATGAGGTGTATTCTAAACTGCTCCCTTGTGTTAAAAGGCAAATCTTCAGCTACATTGTGGGTGGCTTCCAAGCGTCGAAAGTTTCTCTCCCTTACGCTTTCAATTTTTAACCTGTTTCACTATATTATGTACAGTTCGTTCGCTTTTCTCCACTGCGTTGCTATCGTTTTTATACGATTATTTAACAGAATAGTTAGACATTTACGTTTCTCTTTACAAAACTAATACATTGAATATTATACTACATGGCAAAGCGTGAAGACGTATCGGAAGAATTCGCAACACAGAGATATTTACCTCAGCTTATCGCACATACACGGCGAGTCCAGTATATGTATACTCTGTTCAGATGTAATCATGTCTTCTGGAGAGCAACGTGTCATACATTGGCAGGCGCGCGAAATCATATCATATAGACCATTGTGTGTTGATTCGAAACCATTAACAGCTGCATTCCAGTGTTGTCAAACGGTACAGCGAATGGTGACGTAATATCGCTTATCTTATACAAATATAACAATTTGTAACAAAAGCGTCACAACTTAAGAAAATGGTGTTAATTCTTCTTTCTAATTGATATTCTTCTTTCTAATTGATATCGATTTCACGAACTCTTGTCCGCATCTTCAGTCAAAGAAAACCACAGGAGAAAACAAATTCGTTGTTAAGGAAGTTACTATGTTCTTATGTTTTTTCAGTATTACTATGTTCTTATGTTTTTTCAGTATTACCAAAATCTGAAAAAGAAAGAAACTTAAGAACAGAATCAACTGCTGATATTTCAAAATTCATTACACGATGTTTATTTTTTAAAATAAATATCTTTTCCCAAACCATTAAATCTATCGGGACATTTAATTGTTTTAATAATTTAACTTCAGGATTTATATTATGATTAAATGACCAAAAATTATCCGCTACGGCCGATTTATCAGTTTGTTTATACTTAATGTTACAAAAATGTTCTTTCGTTCTGATTTCCCAATTACGTTTCGTCTTTCCAATGTAAACTCTATCACAATCTAAACAATCATATTGATAAATACCAGATTTTTTATTATTAGGAATGTTATCTTTTTTTAGAGAAATGTAGTAAACTTTTAATACTATATTTGTTTTGAGGAACCAAAGTTATTCCAAACTCTTTAAAAACTTTTTGAAATTGTTTTTTAAACCAAGGATGGTAAGTAAATTTTTTAAAATTGTAATCTTCTTTTATTTTTAAGGGTAAAAATATCATTAACATATTTTTTATATTTAAATTTTACAATCTTCTTTTGTATAACTTCTTTATTAAAACCATTAATTAAATCCGTATTAATAATATGTTTATATTCTTTATTAAATTCATCTTTATTCAGGGGTATATTTATTTATCTATAAATCGAACTATTAAAAACAGCAAATTTATGTGCAAAAGGGTTAAAACTTTTATTTTTATGTAATTATCGATATGAGTAGATTTCCTATAAATACCAAAATCCAATTTATTATTATTTATTATCTTCAAATCCAAAAAAGGAAGAAAACCATCATTTTCTTAAGTTAAGTGCAACTTTTGTTACCAATTGTTATAGTTGTGTAATATTCATTGCTTCGCTGTAGCTAGCTTCATTTTCTACGTAACTGCTTAACTGTTTGTTTTTTACCAAACTTCTACTGTTGGCAGTCTGCCAACACCAAGTTATTGGTATAGTAAAGAGATAAGCTGACACTCAAGGTCAATACGCCTATTATCTTCGTCGGTAAATCCTGTAACTACATTATCAAGAAACTGCAAGACGCTTCTTAAACCACAGATGCCAGGTTCGATTCCCGGCTGCCGCGGAGCAATCATTTTCACCGCAGGGAGTGTGCGTTCCGTATAAAAACGTATTAAGTCTGAGTAGACTTAAAAGTAGTTCAAAGTTGGTATTTCATTTAATAAATTATTGTACATTTAATGACATTAATTTTGAAATGTTCAATATAATTGAGCCAGCTCTTATCTAGACATTTTATACAAATAAATAATTGCATTCCGTGATCTAGCTATTGTAACTTCCAATACATAATTCTTTTTTACTGATTTAAAGGTACCTTGACAGGAATATTTTGAGTGGGAGAGTATTTATATCACATTAATTGTACTCCAGCAGTGGTATAATGTATCTCAGGCTGCTTCAATCCTGATGTAAACGACTGCTGGGGAACAGAGATAGCGATAGTAGTGAGACTTCCCTGATTGGTTCTGGGAAGAAAATATGTGTTATCTTTTATTTGCATAGATACCGTAAGCGCCTCCTAAACGTACAGAACTGTGGGTGATTTTCTGATCACTGTTCCGCGCGAATTAAGTTTCAAAGTGAAAAAAGCATTAAAATGCTTCGATTCTTATAAAGGTACCATAAGCGGTGAACGGTTTTAGAATACTTAACCAATGCGTGCACACGGTGGCTAATCCATTGCCATCAGGTGCATCAGAGAGCGGAAGATACGGAGATAGTACTGTCGTTTGACAAATTAATATGACAGAACGTGAACTTACGCAGCAAAGGATAACTATGATAACATCATAAGCTGTAACATATATCTATACATTTCCTTGGTAATGTCTTACTCAAGACTTCGTAATGAAAAGCAATAACGTACAGGCAACAATGGAAGTTGAAGCATATCATAAACACGGGTGTTAGGTGTTTATTCTCGAAGTGATAACCCGAGAACCATATGTTATAGAAAAATCACTTTTGTACAGGCTGCCTTAAAAATTCTTGCCGTATATACCAGGCATATTGCAATATCGAATTTCCAGTAGTAATTTTGGACGCATGCAAAAGAGAAATCTCTGTTGCTTACGCTTGTGCTGTGCGTTCCGAACTAGGCAACGCTGCACAATTATGATAGGCTATGATAGGGCAGTCGCTCTAGGCGAGCCCTACCTAGCTCCACCTCATATACCTTCTAATACCATACGCCTTATAGTTTATCTCTATCCAACATAAAACATGTAGATATGTTCTTTCTGATGAATTTAAATGGAATTATATAAGTCACGCAATGGTTCTAGAACACTGACCTTCACCCATAGAACAGTCAGCGAGCCGAGGTCTAACTTCTCTTTTGTCTCCTTCCAACTGCAATACTCAACAAATGTATCGCTTTTGTTACTTGATGCAATATGCCGTGTGAATCGTCCCCCCCCCTCCCGAGTACATTAAGTGCAGAGGTTCTACTCACATTAGTTCTGGACCCGTAGGACCAAGGACCCGGGCCTCCTTCTACCCGGGAGCGATGAATACTCCGGGGCTCTTTCCATAGGGCAATACCTGATTTCTTAAAAAGCCTCCCCCCTCGCTGAGCACAACGTCAAGACGGAATGGAAGTGGATACGCCACTTACGCGCGTCAACCCCGCAGGGAAGACTACCGAAAACCTCGGTGGGGCCGCCTGGCGATCTAGCACACCTTCTACTACCTCTGCAGTCTAGTACCTGGGAATTATGAGACAAACTTCTACCCCCTCCGGGCGGCCGTAGCATGGCCGGAGGTACCCAATTCCCCGTGAGTGTCGGGAGCACACTGCCCCCTCGAGTCCAACCCAATCCGAACAACTCCCCGACGGGAGGGGCTCGGCAGTTCGGCCCGAGGTTCCTCTAGTAACGTCAGAGGTACCACGAGTGCTAAGGGTCCGCAGCGCCCGCACCTCGGCAGCTGAAGGGGACGGATCCCCTCCCCTACGCCCTTCCGAGTACAGTAGACTGTAAAGTACTGTGACAGCCATACGCATATTAAGTGTTCGTAAAGAAATGAATACTGAAAATTATGTTAAATGGTTACGCACAATGTTAATTCCAAATTTACCCCTTAACTCGGTGCTAGCGATAGACAATACCTCTTACCATAATACACAAGTAGATAATCCTCCAACGTGAAGTTCTTTAAGAAAATATATGCTTTCTTGGTTACAAAATCACAGTATCCCGTTTGATGAAAATAGCATCAAAACAAAATTGTATGATTTAATTCTAGCGAACAAGTCGACGCAGAAGAACTTTTTGATTGATCAAATATTGTCAGAATATATAACCATGCAACCTTAAGGCTTCCTCTGTGGCATGCGGATCCGAAT
This sequence comes from Mantis religiosa, assembly GCA_030765055.1. Taxonomy (NCBI): domain Eukaryota; kingdom Metazoa; phylum Arthropoda; class Insecta; order Mantodea; family Mantidae; genus Mantis; species Mantis religiosa. The sequence continues at coordinate 245,427,087 of CM060948.1, forward strand.
TCTATAGAACTGATATGGACAGACGCCAAACAAGGCGTTACTTGCAGAAATGTAAGCTTTAAAATGAAAGACGAAATGTTGTGCTGCCAAGGATTTGAGCAAATTGGACAAATGAAATGGGAAAAAGTTTGCCATCATGCGGATGAAATAAAACATGAATATTAGGAAAAAGATGCACTAACGGAAGAAAAAATTGAAAGAATTATAATTGAAGACAATGGGATGGAAATACTGACAAGGGTGACAGTGATAATGACTCAACAGACGAAGATATGTCAGGCGTAGAAGAATTAAAATATAATTAAAGGCGGAATTGTTGAACTCAGTGTTAAGTTGTTGTGTGCAAGTTTTTTTTTTTTTTTTAATTTACGACCTCCAACGTTAAGTCATATCGGACGATGAATGATGCTCAAATGAGTCCGGGGTCCATAGAGCTTAGAGTTACCCGACATTCGTCTTACAGGATAAGGGAAAACCCCGGAAAAAACCTTATCCAGGTGACTCACCCTGACCGAGATTCGAATTCGGGACCCCTTGAACGTGAAGCAGTCATGCTACTACGACGCTACCAAGGCGGGCATTGTGTGCAAGTGAAAAATCTTTCTGGAACTACAGTATTTAATTTGTTGGAGACTCTACGACTTTCCTCAATGGCGAGCGACACTTGAAATAAACAACCCAGTGATACGATACTTGAGAGGGTGAAGTCATCGCAATGAATATTTTGCCATTGAAGTCCAGAGAAAGCAGGTAAGAGATTAGCACGACATTAAGAAAAGTTCTTTTGAAGCTAGGATTTATATGGGGAAAAACCTAGCGTGACAGACCAATTTTAATGGAACATCGTACCATACGGGCAAAAAAAGGCTTAAGTATTTGCGAAATATTCAGAGATATCGCAGTGAAGTTTATATAGTTTATATGGAGGAAATTTATATCAATGCAGCACATACTGCACCATATGCCTGGAGTGAAATTCGTTACAGGGACTCTGCAGCGATGTCGAAAGGCCGACAGTTCGTTATCAAGCATGCTGGAAGAGAACGGGGTTTTGTTTCAAACGCCTATGTACTATGTACTATTTAAAATCCAACAAAAGCGTGGAGATTACTACGATAGTAAGAATTACAAAAATTAATTTATAACAGCTGCAATACTAGCTTAAAGAGTGAGATTTGTTTTTAGACAGCTTGTGCCGGCCTTGGCTTGTGCAGTATACTCCCCTCTCGTAATCTTACGCATGTGACGCAAAGTGGCGATAGGTGCGTTATCCCCACCCTACCGTTATCCGTTGCTACCATCCCTACCGCGCAGGATTTCTTTCAAGATAAAATAATACATCTGTACACAAGTGCTCCTGGGCTTGTGAGCGAGATGTACAGGAAATACGGCGTTAAATATCAGAAGCAACTCCACACTATAAACAATAACATCTTAATCAGCCTTCAAATCGATACAGACCTCTTTGTGAGAGAACTGTCTGGTATAGGAATGCATAAATGTTATTTATTACTCGACAGGGCTTTTAGGTGACCAGCGCTGTGATCGTCTCTTATCGGTTCTTATCTGGTCGGTTAGAGCAGTGAAATATTAGTAAATTGGTACAGTAAGTTACGAAACACAAATAGAGCGATTGGAAGCTGCGTATGTCTATATGTTATGTTTTCTCGCGCCTGCCGATGTATGACACGTTGCTCTCCAGAAGACATGATTACATCTGAACAGAGTATACATATACTGGACTCGCCGTGTATGTGCGATAAGCTGAGGTAAACATCTCTGTGTTGCGAATTTTTTCCGATACGTTTTCTCGCTTTGCCATGTAATATATATTAGCAGTGTGCTTAGCAATTGTTAAATAAAATGCAGCTTAATTTAACATAATAAGTTAATAGTGTGGGTCCGCCTCGGTAGTGTGGTGGTCGTGTCTGCCTCACGTTCAAGAGGTCTGGAGTTCGAATTTCGGTCAGGGTGAGTTACCTGGATATGGTTTTTTCCGGGGGTTTCCCTTATCCTGAAAGACAAATGTCGAGTAACTCTAAGCTCTATTGACCCTGGGCTCATTTGAACATCATTTCACCCATTACATCCATCGTCCGATATGACTTAATGCTGGAGGACGTAAATTACAACAAAAATTAATAGTGTGTGTATAATTTCACCTCTCTTCTGTGTAATCTGTATACAGTATACAGAACACATCTATGTGTTATGTGAAGCAGAAAGGTAAAATGTGGGACTATTACGTTTATAAGAATCGAAACATTTGCATACGTTTCTCTCTCCGAAATTAGCTCGCACAAAGCAGTGATCCGAAAACATCTTACAGTACTGTACTTAAAATGGGGGTTTATCGTACGCGTGCAAATAAAACAAAACGTCCATTAACTTCGCTAAACCAATCAACAGCTTAACAGTTTTCTGTCCCAATATCTCTGTCTCCGTCACTCTTCCCACCCAGATGTTTACAGCAGGATTAAACTAGGTTGAGATAGATTATAGAGGAATGTGTGACGTAATCACTTTTGCTGTTCGCATGATGTTTATGCTCGCCGTCCGGATGTGTTAAAGATACACGAGTGTTTTCACATAACTCACCCATGCATAATATCTATCACTGCAGTTAGGATCAGGCTTAGCATTACTACGGAGGGGATTTGTCATCCTAACCTGTGGTTTATTGTACCTAAACTCCAAGTGGGGCATCCCCGAAAGGAAGAATGAGGCGAGAGGAGACAGAGGGCGGCCGACCCAAGGAGTCACGTCAGTGCAATTCCAGTACAACCGGCATTCCACCCACCGTGGTCCTGAAACGGCCCATCAGTCCGGCCTGGGGACCGGAGAACGTTCCACCGTAGAAGGAAGTGTTTACCAGGAGCATATCATCCTGCCATGCAGCGCCGACACACCCGCCGGCACTTATACCCGCAAAGGGACCACCAGATGAGAGATAATGTGAAATGATAATGGGTATGAAATGGAAGGACAGGAAATTCGGGGGTGTAATTAACCTACTCAGTATGCGCCAGGCAACCCGGGAAAACCCCGAAAAAAGCCATGAGTCAGGTAGGCCACCACGGGAAGCGAATCCGGACCTCCCGAATGCGGACCATAGATGAAACCGCCTGAGCTTTCCTGCTCGGTATGCTGAACTTAAGTATCATGTTTGGTATTTAACCGACTTTTAGTTCTTCAGTTATGCTGTTACAGTCAAAGATACACACGGACCTTTCTCTAATAGTAATGCTTTTTTTTTGGGGTTCAGGGGACCTCAAAATATGTATTTCCACTGAAAACACGGTATCGAATTTTTGGGTGGAATGCAATACTTTCCTTGTTTATTTTAAGTACATAGCAGAGGCAGTAAAAACAGATGCAGAATAGACAGAAGACAGTTGACATACACATTCTAACACTATCTTATTACAGTTCAATAAAATGCAGCGTAGTTTATGTCCCATAAATCGGAACGAGCGCCAGCTGTCAAGGTTAATGCTGATAAAGATGTTATTGTTTATAGTGCAGAGTCGTGTCTGATAATCTGATATTTACGACTATAATAACGTCCATGTACATCTGGCATACGTCACAAGGTCACAGCAATAAAAGCAATTTAAAGGCTACTGCCGGTGCTTCAGCCGTAATAAAACACAGCCAAGGCATACGGTTATAAAGTGGCGAGAGGTGAATGATCGCAATGTTTCGTAGTGCTCTCGATTTGTTACCGAGCCTTTATGTTTCAAATGGGATGTTTGTCCTTGAACGCTATTATCTGTTCGCTGTAAAAGTATCGTAAATGTCGAAGAAGCACGTGGCGGTGAATGAACCACATTGGCTGGTGGGTTTTAATACTTCAGTGTTCTACTGCAATATATGTAGTTCCGCAGTTTATTAAGGGTCTTGCTTTATCTGCTTTCAATAAACCATTCAAGTTGGTGTTATAATATAGAATTTGCATTATAAAGTAATTACAGTAAGAACAATGACTCTAAAAAGTTCAAACATGTCCTGGTTGAGTAACAAAAAAGAAGTCAGTTAAATTACGGTGACGGCATTGCCGTTTAGGTGCGCATGCGCAGTTGTTACATATAACCAATGACATACTAAGAGGCAGAGCACATTGCGGAATGCGGAGTAATAGTTTACTTAAAACTAACAGCGATAATATAGGTGAGCAACCAATCGGAGTTCTGCAGTGTTGTCATATTGCATTCCCCCTAAGTAGTGTGTGACCTAATCCATCTCTAAAAAATACTATTCGCGCTAAGACAAAAATTCAGATTTTGCAAAAACTGATCCTTGAGGAAGGTAGAGTAACACAACCGTAAAAATCCCATATGTTTAGCTCATGCAGTTTTCCTAATACAAATAAATAAAGGACTATTATACGAAAAGTCTGAAAAGTTTGCTACCTCAACGTGAAGATGGCGGCACTCGTAAATAAAAACTACAGAATTTCGTTGTCCATCTGTTGACAGTTACACAGTAAAGCTTCAGCCATTTTGGACGCTCAGTTGTTATGTAACAGTCCTTTGAGTGAGTGATGTGAGTATTTTTATGAAAATGGACAAAATCCAGTATCGAGCTGTCATTAAATATTTGTTTTTGAAAGGCAATATGCCTACGCAGATCAAAGATGAGTTGGATTCTGTGTATGGGGACTCTGCAGCATCGTTTACCACAGTGAAATTTTGGGCAGCTGAATTTAAACGTGGCCGTAAGAGCTTGGGAGACGTTGAACGTTCGGGACATCCAAAAACAGCAATTACCTACGAGAACATCACCAAAGTTCACCAAATGGTGCTAGTCGACCGCCGAATCAAAGTGAGAGAAATAGCAGAGGCTATGAACATGTCAAAAAAACCGTGTTTGTCACATATTGAATGAACATTTAGACATAAAAAAGCTGTCCGCACTTTGGGTGCCGCGTTTGCTCACGTTAGACCAAAAACGTGTTCTAATGAACATTTCCAACTCTATGTTGGTGCAGTTTAGGCACAGTAAATCCGTGTTTTGGCGCCGATTAATTACTGTAGATGAAGCTTGGATACACAATTATACGCCCGAAACAAATATACAGTCCAAACAGTGGACTGCAAAGAGGGAACTGGCTCCAAAAGAGCAAAAATTGTTTTGTTTTTTTCGCCTGGGAAAGTGATGGCGACGGTTTTTTGGGATAGTCATGGAGTTATTTTAATCGATTATCTTCAAAAACGAAAAACCATTACAGGAGCATGCTACGCATCTTTAGTTGACAAGCTGAAGGCAGAACTTGCGGGAAAACGGCCACATTTGCAGCAAAAGAAAGTCCTGTTTCACTAAGAAAACGCACCGTCTCACACCTCAGCGGTTGCAATGGCAAACATCCACGAATTACGGTTTGAACTGCTTGGCCATCCGCTGTACTCACCAGACCTGGCCCCAAGCAACTTTTTGTTTCCTCATCTGAAAATTGCGCTCAGAGGACAGAGATTTTCGTCAAATGAAGAGGCAATCACCTTCGTGAACAATTATTTTGCAGAGAAAAACGCCGAGTACTATTTGGACGGGTTACAGAGATGGGAGCATCGCTGAGAGAAGTGTGTAGAGCTACAAGGAGACTGTTGAAAAATAAAATAAAAAATAATAAAAATATAAAAAATGCCTTTTATCTTTATTAGTCGGAAAATTTTCAGACCACCTATGTATTATAACAATGTATTGCGATGTAATCACTGTAATGGATGTCATTATTGGTTGGCATGTGTGCGTGTACGTATATTTGTAATTACTTAGAACTGAAATGTAAACGTTTGAGATGACTTTGTAATAAGAAGAATTACTTTGAATAAGCCAAGGTGTTTGTTAAATTCGAGCGAGAGCAAACAGCACACTTTCTGCTGATTGTAGAATGGTGCATCGGCAGAACGTACAATACATTATATGCTTGGTTATGAATGGTTCGTAATTTCTATTTACTACAGAGAGTTCAAAGCAGTATTATTGAATTGTTCTTCGGCTTAAAAACCATGAAAAAGTGTATTACCTGGATCACCTTGCAACTGAAATGAGAAATGCAGTTAAACTACAAGATGACTTTTGGAAATAAATAGCACCTGGATAAGGTTTTTCAAAGTTTTCCCTTATCCTGATAGACGAATGTCAGGTAACTCTAAGCTCCATGGAACCCGGACTCATTTGAGCATCATTTCACCCATTTCATTCATCGTCCGATATGACTTAACATTGTAGGATGCAAATTAAAAAAAATTGACAAGATTTTGTAGCCTATCATAAATATTCAATACTCGGAAGATGAAGACAATGACCAATTGTCTGTAGACCTAAGTGACATTGGCAGTTGTATGATAATTCATAAACTATAATTACAATTATAGCGTTTAAAACATTGCATAATATGCAAATACCCATGTTGCAATTGTTATTTAAACAACTGCATTATTATAAAACTTTGGAAAATTCAGTTTTCGTTCTCTTACATCTAGCGCCAAAAAGACTCGCATGTGCGCATTTTTGTCTGTAATTTTACGCATGTCATTTCCACTGAGACATTTTTTCTTTATCATTGAATTTAGTTCTTCGTTTTCACTCAATTTTTTACTGTCAGTCTACACAACAATGCATGTTGTTTGTCGCATTCTTGAAAGAATGCATGTTCATACTGTTCAGATACAAGTACACACACTCATTACTCTAAATGCTATTTCCTCCACACTAATAACGAAGGAAGTCGTGACTACCGACTATTAGACTTAATAAATATGTTGGAAGTTCGGCCATATTCCAGAAGAATGGAGAGCAGCAATAATATATCCAATTTATAAAACAGGTGATCGTCATGAATGTAAAAATTATAGAGGCATAAGCATTTTAAATACATGCTATAAAATTTATGCATCTATTCTGAAATGTCGTTTAAATATAATAATGGAAAATATAATTATGGAAGTGAAAAATGGATTTAAGGGAGATCTTGTTCTGTTAATCAGATAATTGAAAAAAATAGGGAGTTCAGTGACTTATATGGCATTTTACATTTCGAGAAGGCCTTTGACAAGGTAAATAGAAGTAAATTATGGAGTATTACGAAACAGAATGGTGTACCCCAACATTTTGATAATAGCAATAAAAAGTGTATATGTAGAAAATAAGATCATGATAGAAACTGGAATGAAGACAGATCTAATGGCAACAATAAACAAAGGAGTAAGACAAGTGTATCCACTTTCACCGTCACTTTTTAATATTTATATTGACGATGCCACATCTGATTGGCAGACATTAGATTCGCATTTTATAATTATAAATAGATATTTAGATACTTTATTATTTGCAGACGATCAAGTTCTCATATCTAGCTCAAAAGTGGCCTACACAAAGCGTTACATATATTAAATAGCACTGTCAATATAGTTTAACAATGATCTATAAACAAAACTTAAGTTTTAGCCTTCAAGGGATCCAATACCATAAGAGCCAAAATATTATTAGAAGGAAAACCCGTTGAACAAGTGAACTGCTTTAATTATCTTGCTTGCAATATCTCTTAAATAAGAGATTGTCACTATTGTTGAAATGTCACTATTGTGATACCATAAAGAGAACCTTAAAAAAATACGATAAGAGAGACTAAATTAAAGTTTTATTAAAGTAATGGCAGTTCCTGTATTAGTATATGGTAGTGAATTATAGACTTTAACAAAAAAAAAAAAAAAAAAAAGAACAAATGATTGAAACAACGGAAATGAAGTTTTTAAGAAATATAGCAGTGTATATTCTTCTAGGTAAGTAAAGAAGCAAGGACATTCGTAAACAACTGAATATTTTTAAGCTAACAGATAGAATAAAAGAATAGGAAGGAACATGTCGACAGAATGAATGTAGCCGCATTCCAAAATTAGTTTTAGATTACAAACCATTAGGTAGAAGAGACATTGGTAGACCAAGATAAAAGATGGATACAAGAGTTTTAAGTTAAAATATTATTAGACTGGAATGAGCCTTGATGGCTTAAACCGTGAAAAGTTGATGATGAAGTCGGGACTGATAATTCTCCTCTATTGACAGCTTCAAAGTATTCAACGCCTCCGGTTTCCCTTTTAATTACTTCTGTGCAATACTCACACATACTGCATAACCACAAATATATAAAGGGTCTGATTTATCAATTTCTTGTACCATACACAGTCAATATTTCTAAAATAACCTACATCCGTAGTATTGTAGATTTTTTTCATTATTGACATTCATTTCTTCACTATTGCCATTAATTAAATCCAGGTCCAGAGTTAGCATACCGTATCCAGAGGATTTGATTCCCAACACGTTTTTGCTCTATTTTTTTCTGCGATAATTATTTGGATCACGCCAGTATTGTAGTTTCCACCACCAAATTGCCTATACATACTAAACCTTTTCTTTAACTTATCAGTTTGAAATTTCCACACAGGCACATATTTCACATTTACAGTAGAGAGAGAGAGCGAGAGAGAGAGAGAGAGAGAGAGAGAGAGAGAGAGAGAGAGAGAGAGAGAGAGAGAGAGAGAGAGAGAGAGAGCGAATCTAATAATACTTATACGGCATGTTGTACTTTGTATTAAAGCGTTTGCACGTCAGTAGTTAGTGATCCTCTTTAAGTTGCTCAGCAACTTTCATCCAATCTTTTAACCCAGTTAATGAAATTTTTTAGAAACTACAATCTCGTATCTTCCATGGAATCAAATGGATATCCGAATTCATTTTTTCTGCGTGCACCACAAATAGGATTCTTTGTATTTACAGTGGACCACCATTTCCATATAATACCAAGAAAGTCAGGTGTCTCGTTATATCCATGGACAGCCATTAACGCTCCAGTGCTTTCATGAAGGAAAATATTTAAAGCAAGAGATACTTATCTTTCAATGTTAATGGTGTATAAAGTCTTGTAATTTAATTTGTAACCCTTTTTTACAATACTCTCTCTCTCTCTCTCTCTCTCTCTCTCTCTCTCTCTCTCTCTCTCTCTCTCTCTCTCTCTCTCTCTTCTCCTCTCTCTCTCTCTCTCTCTCTCTCTC